>VWYO01022404.1:221285-258861 GCA_013400275.1 Rhadina sibilatrix | reverse complement strand
TTTTTAAACCCTGCAGGCTGGAAGAAATGGCATTCGCAGCTAGTTACCCCGTGGGGGCGGTGGAGAAAGCCGAGGAATAGAGACAGGAGTGTGTGTCACTAAATTAATGTACCTGCTCTGCTGTGGGACAGCCACACACTGCTGGGGCATTGAGTGAGAATGAGTCTGTCACACTTCATTTGCCAGGCTTTGATGAAGGATTTGGTGAAATCATTGTCTGGGATGATGGACATTTCTCGCGTAGAAATGTCAAGGGAGCACTTGATGGGTCTGATGGCATCAGCGTGGTGGTGCAAAAGCAGCTGTAATCTATGGGGGGAAGCAGAGCTGAGCAGGAATCCCAGCTGTGGAAAGAGAAGGCTGTGGAAAGTCTGCAGGCTGCTACAGGATAGGTGTTCCCTGTGGGAATAAACTCCAATTACCAAAGATCTGGTTCAATTTATGCACAAGGGAGCCCTGAGCCCTAGCAGTGCATCTTGTGGGGGCTTCACATTAATATCCTAACTCATGGATCGATCTCTCTGCTTCCAGGAAGGAAGCACAGGCTTTCAAATAGCTATCCAGAGGAGATGTAAATAATGTGAGCTGTTGTCGTTCAGGAGAGGACCTGACAGATAGGTCCTGCAAAATTCCTAGGTGTGTAAAGAGGGATGGAGAAGCTGTAGGCCATCTTTTTTACTCCTTCTGTGGAGATTTTCCATGGCTAGATTGCTGTGAGAAGTCCCATGCTTACTATAATGATAGGGCTTTCTCATCTGAAGTCAAAATTGAGCTAGTCTGCAGCCCTTGGAAACAGAGAGTGATTCACTGGGGCTTGGCTGAATGACTGGATTTTGATGCATTTGGATTCCTGGCTTCCCTGGAAATCGATGTCAAATGTACCCTTTGGCATCTGAAATGCTTTTAAAATCTGGCCCTAAATGTATTTATGCTGCAGGAAGTGTCAGAGTTGCAATCAGAATGTGGAATTTATGATAAAATCAGACCTGTGGCAAAGCCTTAATGCTGCTCACCCAGAAATTAACAGTGGATGCAACACTGGTTATACTTCAGAGAGAACTGGGGGAAAAAATACATATTAAGACAATTTCTTTTTTTCTTCCTGAATTAATTAGCAAAGTATCCCAGTCTCCACACAAAGTCTTTCTGGAACATGTTGCCAGTAGAATTATATGGGCTTAAAAAATAAGTGATCTCTGTTTGAAGAAGCAGCATTTGGTTGGTGTCCCCTCATGGAAAATGAGACACTCATTTTCCTGGTTTCTCCCTATCTGACCATCACCCACAGTACCATGAGACCCAAGGCAAGCTTTGCATCGTGGTCCATGCTGGCACAGGCACAGAGGGGCTGGTTTAGCAATGCCCTGGGTGTTGTCCTGTTAAACCTTCCAGCAGCTCCCTGCTTTGGGTGTCCCTTTCACCCCTTTTGCCCTCCCACTGGAGCCATGCTGGCCTCTGGAGGAGCCCCCTGTGAGAATTGTTCATCTCTCCAGCCTCTCTCCATCAAACAGTGGGATGCACTTTTTCACCTGATTTTTGGAGCAGAGCCAGCTAAAGCAGGGCTATTATAACTAATTAGATAAATATATATGTATTTCGTAATCAGGCAGTTAATTATGGCTTAGGGAGCAGATGGCAATCCCTGGCACTTACTCATCTATTCATAGCTGGCTTAAAGTGAAATGTATATATATTGCAGCTAATTATGACTCAATAGAAAATATGTAAGTAGTTGTGAACTTAGCCCTTGTCTCACTGCATGTTGTTTGTCTGAAGAGCTCGAGTTGTTTTGGGAGGCCTTTAGGAAGGGCCCCTGTGGTAACACTTCTCTCCTTCCCTCTCCATGGTTTGGATGACTGTGCCTCTGACTTGTTACTAGAGCTCTTGCATAGGGGAGCTCAGGCTCTCTTTTATTTTTTCAGCTCTTTTCTTTTTTTTTTTTTCTTTTTTTTTTTTTTTTTTTTTTTTTTCTTTGAAAGGTTATAGAATGTTTAACTCAGTGTCTTTAAAATCCAAATGGATGATATTGAAATAATGAGAGTCCTACCTCTGCTGGAAAAATATGGAGATGGGGACTCACCAAAACATCAAAGAAACATTTGATTTCTTACCAGTGTCATCTGTAAAATTATTTTGCTAACACCTGTGAAACATTATCTTTTCACACACTCCCCCAAGCTGGAGTTTCTGTTGGAAAAAAAAAAATATTTGCAGAAATATAGATTAGGAAAAGCTTTGAAACAAATATGGAAAATAAGGAGGCTGAGTTTTGGCTTCCAACAAGAGTGCACCCTCCATATGCTTCTTTGGGTCTTTTCCTCAGCAGGAGAGGGACATCCTGAGCCTGGAGCATTTGTGCTCTCTTCACTTATCAGACTAGGAGACTTTCAGGTCTAATTTAATTTGAAAGTGTGCTGATTTCACAAAGGGAGACAGGAATTAAATGTCAGAGGAATATCAGCCTGTGTGCCTGATGAGCTATTGGTGGAGGTTTTTTCTTAGCAATTCCAAGGCATTTCATTTCTGCATGAATTACGCATTCAGAAGGACAGAAGGAAACACAGCATTGCATACTGAGGAATATTGTGGCTTCTAACTTAGGTCACAAAACTTGAAAAGACTAAATCCATAGGTGCTTACCAGGCCAAAACTTTGGCCGCAGCATTAAGCTGCTTTTAAAGGAAGAATCAGAATCACAGAATCAGCTAGGTTGGAAGAGACTTTGGAGATCATAAAGTCCAACCTAAGAGGCTAAATAGGAGGCCAGTGTTGTCTTCAGCTGGTGTGATATGACCTTAAATGAAATGAGATAATTTGTTTTGTTTTTTAACTGAGTTCAAGGTATATGAGAATAAATTCACCTATAGATGTTGCAGGTGAAATCCCTTAAGCCTTGTAGATCCTGGCACTGAAGGGCTAAAAGGATCCATCACAGAAATGGTCCGTGGAGTCCATACTGTTGTTCTGCTGAAATTGTTCAATCTATATATTCCCAGGTCAATGTATTTCTGCCTCCTGTTGCTCACTGTAGTTATCAAATGCTTTATTTATCTGAAAAACATCAGAAGCTTCATGACAGCTTACATAAAATTCTGTGAAAGGCAGGCAATGGCTCTTTCTTTTCTATTTTTATATTGTGACTGAATAAGCAGAATTTTTGGGAACATGTAGTTCTTGTACATACAGTCGATTAGGTCCATGTGGATGTATTCATGTTCTGATGACAGCCTGTCATGTAGATCAGAACAAAAATGGTGTTTTGTCCAATATGTGGTAAATTCTGAATTCTAAAGTGAAACATGATGTAGAACAGCAAATTGTCTTTGGTTTAGGGCATTATCCCCCAAAGAGCAGTAGTATTACCTTTTAAATAAAGAACAAAACAAAGCATTTTCAAATTCAGGCTTTTATAATTAAGCATTTAATTTGGGTACTCTTGATAGAAAAATAAAAATGATCAAAAAAAAAAAAAATCATGGTGTTTTCCCCATAGCTTGATATTTTCTGGTGAACCCATTAGATCTGATGGCAAAATTGTGTTACAGAAAATGTTCATTGTTTCCAGTAAGATGGTGAAAATCGGAGGACCCTGGGGTCTTGCAAGGATTCCTTGTACTTCAGGAGCATCTCATGCTGAGCAAAGTAAGAAAGTGACTCCTGAAGAAGTCTACTATGTATTGAATTATAAAAACACATAAGTAAAGGAAGTCTTTTACATTGTTGTAAAGCATTGGAAAGTCCAGCATTGTCGTAACTGGGCAAAGGCTGCCAAACTAAAGGCATCTTCCTTTGGCATTGCAGTTGCCAGAATTTAAGGAAGACAGATCTTTACAGCTCCCCATGCTCCGGAGACCCTGTGTATGAGTCTCTTCTGTTAACTCAAGCTTCTCCCCACTCCTGCTGCCTTTGGAGCTCTGCCAGGAGGGTGCTGCTCTCTTTCATTTTGCACAGCTTTGTCCTTTGTAACCTTCTCGGAAGCATAGAGAAAATCAATTGAATTATACTTGTTTTGGGGGGATTGGAGAATAATGGAAGCAGCTCTTATGGATGTGGCACAGAGACTGCATCCATTCATCCCCGAGGCACGATGAATGGAGGTGCGAATTGATTCTGACTGCACTACCTCCAGAGCCAGGACTTCAGCAGGAACCTTACAAAATAAGACAAATGGCGTTCTGCGTTGGACAGAATTATATCCTTTGTTCTTTAAACAGCTCTTATGCTGAACAGCACCCGGGCAAGTTACATGATTAGAGAACTCCTTGGGAATCATGGTAGTTTCTGATGCTCTGCAAGGGCTTCAGGGAAAAGGTAGACTGATGCACACAGTTAAATTTGCCTGCTGGGGAGGTTTAGAAATGATTCCAACAAGGTCAGCCTTCTTAATTTGTTAACTGTGTTGCATAATGTTTCTGTCTTTGTGAGTTACCTTTGTTTCTAATTGGTTTTCTTCTCATTAAATCATAATTTAATTTTCATTTGACTGTACTAGAACACTTTTGCCATCACATGCAAAAACAAAAGTGACATAAGCATCACTGTGTAAACACACAGTTGTGCTGAAGGCTAGGAGGCAATTCATCTGTACAATGATGCTCTGAATTCTCCTGCAATGATCAGTTCCTTCCTAACTTTGTGATTGACTGTTGTGTGTATATTGTAAATATTAGGGTAATTTGGGTGAAGTTTTTTGGCTAAAAATCATCAATCATTTCATAATCTATAACCTTTCTCTTTTTTCTCAGAGTTTTATGAACATCACATGGGAACATAAATATATATTGAATTGACTTTTATATTGAATGCACACCCCGTTTACAAGCATTCATGTTTCTCATTTTATTGAAGAGATTAAAAAGCATCTAGGTTAAAATATCCAGGATTCCCCAAACTATATCATACCACAAAGTGAGGAGAAAACCCAATGCAGAAAAATATTAATGTCTCCTAGCATAGTACAGGGCTTATTGGGAAGTACATGTCATTTTCTATTAAATTTTTTCATAAAAGAATGACAAACAAAAACTTATTTTAAAAGTAAAGATTTATGCATCCATCAATTTATTCATCCACAAATTGTTGAGGTGCAACTTTTAGGTCCTTGAAATCACACTTAGAGCATACCAGTAAGTCCTGAAGTCTTTTACAACCACAGGTGATCAGAGCTTAGGGAAAGAGTTCACCCACAATGTGTGTATTCTTTATTTATTAAAAAAAATATTTTGAGGCAATGGAAAGAAAGAGGAGCTGAGGCCCCAAGGTCCTGTGAGCTCTTCCAGCTCCTAGAAACACATGCACAATGTTAGAAAAACACAGCCTTTCCCCCCTCCAGCTAAAACTTAATCCTGCTGATCTAGCACTGGACCTCATCACTTGTTCATTCAGAACTGGAAGTTAATTGCTATCACAGTACAAATACTAATAAAATTATTCTACTGTAATAATCATGTTATAAACTCCAGGAGAAGGAAGCACTTGGGAAGGAAGAGCAGTGTATGACCTCACATTAATCAAAATTGCTGTTGGATTTGGTGTGTCTGTGGCACTGTTAATAACAAATGCAAGCGATGGATCCTGCTCTCGCAGGTAATTACACTTGACCACACTGAATTGATTTGCTTTGTGTTCACTTGAGCTGAACAGACATACAAGTAAGTTTATGGCACCTGTCACTCATCCTTGAATAAATGACCTTTTCAGAGATACAGAATTAATTTTCTGAAATGCTTCTGATATGGAAGGAAACTAGCCTATTCACATTAGCTTAGGAAATGCAGGATTTCTTCCCTCGATTGGAAGGCTCAAGGAATGCATAAATAATATTTAATATATACTATATACTGAACCTTTGAAAATTTGAATGAATCTTGGAGAAAGCCTGTCCTCATAATTGTGATTTGTGAGATACTTTTATTTGTTCTTATCTTTGATATTGAATTGCTCAGTACTTGAATGCTCCCCTCAAGGCTTCTTGATTTGTATCAGCTCACAAAAATTTAAAAACGCAGACTTGTCGCTATGATGTGTCTAAACATCCCTTTTATCACCCTCAGCCTCTGGCTGGGAAGGCAATGCTCCCTTTAGTGGCAGCCTGCTGCATTCATTTTCCACCCAAGTGCAGGCAGAGTTTGCCCTTGGTTTAAGGATGGCCCTTGTGAGAGTCAATCCTTTGCCAATCATTTCAGGTAGCTTAAATGTATTCACCCAGATAATTTCTATACTCCTTGTTTAGTGAATGCTTTTAAAAGTTATCCTGTAAGGTTCCAGGGCGTTAGCTGCTCTAGAGGATATCTGTCTATCCTCGCTCCGCACACGGTAGATGCTTTGTGCCATAACATTCCACTAATGACAAAATCAATATTTAAAGTGCCATCCCGTTATGGTCTTCAAATTCACTCTATTTAGATCTAAATTTTCTCATCTTCTCTGGAGCTAAGAGCAAAGGAAGAAACCTTAGCAATTCTGTAAATGGATTTATATCTTGAAGGATGTGACTTACAGGACAAAATATCTTGCTTCTTAAGTTTAATGCTGAAGAAATGTATACACAATCTTTGGGATTGAAGTGACAAAGGCAGCAAGGACAGACTGTCACAAAGCCTGGTCCCATCTTCTCAGTGTGTAAGCAGACAGGGAAGGAGACAGTCCCTTTGGATTCTGTAACTGTAGGAGAAGGGAATACAGGTGACCCCATCCCTGGTAAGTAACAGCTGTGTTAATTACCCAATACAGCTTCACTCCTGATGAGTCACAGGTGTATCCAATAAAGATAAGTGTGATAAAGGGGAGTGGGGTGGCTGGTGAAGGCAGAAGTGTGAAGGAGGAGGAACCTGAAGGAAGAAGGAAGGAGAGGATCATGAAGAGGAAGGTTCCTGAGGCGAGAGAATCTCTGCTGTGAGGTCAGTCTGGGTGTGTGTTTAGAGCCTGTTGTTGGAACCTGCAGTCACAGTCTGGCTGGGTAAAAGCTGCACTCAGAGGCTGCAAACTGATCCCTGCAGTCAGAGTTCAGCAGGCAATACCCAGCAGTCAGAGGCTGCAGGGGAATCCTCCAGCAGGAGCTGCTGCAGGCAGAGTCAGTGAATGGTTGGGGTCAGGATGGCTGAGCTGTAAAGAGGAACAAACCAGGACCCTTTCCATGCTGTGATGAACAAGCAGTCTGTGTCTCTGCTCATTTCTACCCTCTAACAGGAGGGCTGCTGCAACATCTAACAATGCAGCTTTCTGCACAGAGGAAATCAATAGACAGTGAGGAAGGAGAGTGGAAAACATTTGTGTACATTTAGTAAGCAACAATTCATTTAGCTTGTTTCATCATGGTAATGTGAAGAAAGAGTGTAAATGTTTCTAACTCTTTGTTTTTGGTGCCAGAGCTCTCTGGATAGGGGATCATAGTGCCATTGCAAGGAGTGTCGCATTGGTTTATTGCCTTCCTGTTTTCTTTCTTCCTTCTCACACCACTGTTATGGTCTGTGTGGAGTGAGGAAGCTCTATGGGTTGATGGAGTAATACACTGGCACAGCAAGGAATGCTCTGATTTTTCCTCCATTACAAAAAATAACTGAGGAAAACAAAATAGTGGTACTGGGATGTGTTAGGTTTCTCTGGGGAAAGGTAGACCAGGATGTGGGACACAAAGCTTGGAAAACTGTGAGCAACAGGCACATCTTCTGCTTTGCAACATAGCTGATTTGGGAGAATGTTACTATTGTTCCAAAATCCATCCTGTCCTGACCTGGCTGTGTGAATTGAGCTATGTGGTAAAGCTCCTCTCTCCTCTCTGACTTCAAGAAGGTGTTAAAAGCTCCGCTAGCAAAGGGCAGTGCTGCCAGGTGCCCATCCATCACATGCTTGTTCCTGTTCCCCAACCAGAACAAGTTTTTTTTCCAGACACTGGCAGAAGTGTCAGTAATTTAAATAGGTTTTGCTGGTGAACCGTGCTCCTGTCAAATCCTTGCTGCTCAGATCCTCTGCCTTAGCCCACAGTGTGTCCCTTGGGAAGCCTGGGGTGCACTTGGAGGTTACTGTGGTGTATCTCTCCTGACATGGAGTGGGCAGAGGGATGTGACCCTGCCCTGAACGTGGTTTGAATGACGAGCTGGTTTCCTCCTCTGCCACTGTTTGTTTGCAATGGGAAGATGACAATTTCTCTCTTTCCCCTTTCTTCAAATGGAATTTGGAGAAAAAATTCTTTTGGAATTTTTGAGCATGGTTTTGAAAATCCTGACGAAATTACATGATGGTGTAGTTCATGAAAATATAACTTGTGTCTGTGGTTGCAAACACAATGCATTATTAAGAACAGTGATTGTTTATTATTGATTATTCCATATGTCTCCAAGCTTATGTCTTCCTCCAGTTAGTTCTTGATGCTCTAAGCTATACAATTAATAACCTATTGTCGTATATTGCAGCAACTATATATTTTAAGGTTATCTGAAATTTTCTCAGGGAAGTAATTCAAATAATGTTGCAAAGAAATCACCCCTCAGCTTCAAAAAAAATCTAAATTTATGTTGAATTCAAAATAATCTTGGTTATGTGATTTAACCCTTCTGTGGTGGGTGACCTGGAAAACGTTTCAGACAAAAACCTGAGTGAGGTCTGGATTACCCCAAAGTGCTGCTGTAGCTGTTCCCCTTCACAGTCCAAACAGTGGAGAAAAGATAAGGCCCTGGAACAATTGTTTTTATCAGTATTAAGCTTCCAAATAGTGTGGACTAGATAATAATTAGGAGCAAAGTAATTCAGTAGCAATTTCTAGGAAGCCAGTAGTCCCTGCCTCAATGCCCATTTAACTTAGCACACTAGGGAGGCTGAAAATATAGACAGTAAAATTCTCTTTTCATAATGGATGAATTAATTTAGCCAGCCTAGTTAATTCAAATGCAAATTATGTGTTGAAAGTGTCCATTATTTATTGCTTCATCTAAGACTGTTTCTCTGTTTCTCTCTTTAATTTCTGAAGCGCAGCAGAGAAGTGCTGAGCCACTAAATGCTCTCTCAGACACCAGCCAATTTTAGTATGCTTTCAAATGACGTTTGATTTTTATTCTCTGGTTTAAACCTAATTTTGGGATTGTTTATTTGCTTTGACTCGTTCCTGTTTTCCAGCTGTGGTGCATTTCTACTGCCAACCATTTCATTTTCAAGCAAGTGGTTGGATACCAGCAGGAGAAATACCTCATCCCAGCTGGAGGACCACTGCCAATTGCATCCTCTATTATCCTTCAGGTTATTTTGGAAACTAATGCATGGTTCTGTTCTGAGAATTTGGACATGTGTCCACGCAGGTTTACTGGCAAATGCAGGAGTCCTCCTAAATGTTTTCCTCTGGAGACCAGTGTTTGGTGTTCCTCCTCCTGCTCCCCCCAGTTAATTTCACAACAAGGAAACTTTTGTGGCTGCATTTTGAGGAAGGATCACCATCACGTGAGATTTCTTAGTTTCATAGAAGGATGATATCCTTTTCTGGGGGTCCAGCAACTCATCAGAAGCCCAGCAGTCCTGCAGTGCCAGTGCCATGGTGACCTCAGGCACTGTCCATCCCTGACCATCCAGGGTAATAAACATCTTATGCAATACAACAATCTTATATGAGAAAAATGAAAGAAAATTAAGGGAGGGACAGAAAAAAGAAAATAATATCTGGGATATCTGGGTGTTGTCTTTTTGTGGTATTTCTAGGACTTTGTTTATTAGCTTTCAGTATCTCTCTTTGAGACTATTACACCTTAATTACAGAATCATCTGGTTGGAAAAAATACCTCTAAGATCATTATGGTAATGATAGACCCAGCACTGCCAAATTTACCACAAAACCAACATATCAGTGCCACATCTATGTGTCTCTTAAATACCTCCAAGAGGGTGACAGCCTCTACCCTGGCTGGCCTGTTCCAGTACTTGACAATGAAGTAGTTTTTCCTAAAAGCCAATCTGAACATCTTTTGGAACAACTTGAGGCCATTTCTTATTATTTGGGAGAAAATAATAACTGAGTGGAGGGCAGCTCTTGTTTTATCAGTGTCCTGCCAGAGCAGAGGTTCCCATTTTTGTCGTAGGAAGATGACATTGTTGGAACCATCAGTCAGTTGCTCAGGGGGAATCCATTGCAGACATCTAACTAAAAATGCTGGAGGACTCCCACTAAGTAGAAAATTGGCTAAACTCTTGTAGAGAGTAGATGTTGATTAAAGACTTTTGTATTTAACAGCAAGGAAAGTCCTTTTCCTTTCCCTTCCACGTAGAAGAAGGGAAATGATGTTGTTTTCACCTGGTCAGACAGGTGAAGCTGAAGGGTCAGACACCCTTGCAAGGACTACCAAATTGTTTCTTTTATATATGACAAACACATTTTGCTAGACACGGCTCTCCATCTACCATTTTCTTTCAATACTCTCCAAAATCTTTGCTTAAAATAGATGAAGGAAGCACCATGATCATTTCAAAGGTGATGAATGAGTCTTCATTTAAGATACTGAATAAAACTCCCAATTTGACTTGTTTTCCTGTCTGAATTTGCCAGATGCCTAAAGACCAACCTGGAACTACATTATGCTCTGTGGGCTCCACAAAGAGATCTGAAAAAGAGCACCTGTAGCAGCATTTATTTTCCCCCACTTATGCTCCTCTGAGTCTTTCCTTTCAAACAGCATCTTTTTACCCTCTGTACATCATCCAGACTAGACAGCGAGAGTCAAGCTGTGGGTGCTGCATTGTCCTCTCTAGTCCTTGTCTTGGATCTATTCCACTAGCAAGCATCAGAAAAACTTTCTGTCTTGAACATGTATCTAGAGAGAGCAGGGTTTGAAAGGAAGGAGGACTAAGAACTTTGCTTTGTGCTCTTCAGGTATTCTGAAATTTCCAAATGTCTTGGATGTTGCAAGCTCTTGGAATTTAATGGGAAAAATACCCTTGATGGTAACAGAATTCTTTTTATGTTACCTAATGTTCATTTTGTATTAATTTCTTGTATTGGTAGATGATTGTATTCATACAATGCACATAAAGAAAAGTGATCCCAAATGTTCATAGTATTTTTTCTCTCTTCCAAACTTTCTTGGAAAGAAAGAAATTATAAGAATACTAAGAAAATATTTTTCATTTTTTAGAAAGGTTTTAGTCCAGGTTTAAGCTCTCTTATTTAGGCTTTGTGCTGCAATAGCAGCCTTGCATAAGCACTAGAGGTCCATACAAATTTGATAGCTATATTAATTTAGCACATGGTTTGCAGCCATGCATCATCTGTTGCTTGCAGCCTTTCCTCAGCTGATGGGGCATAAGGCGAGGAGAAGCATTCAGAAAGGAAAGTGCTGTGGATCAGCTATCCTAAGTCTTGTCTGTGCACGGGGATACTTGGCAAGAGGTATCCCTGAATCCTTCCTTATATGCAGGTCTCTTGGTTCAGGATAAAGCAAAGAAACAAATGCTCAGTTTCAATTTGAGCCAAGTTCAGAGGAGCCCTGCCTACGAAATAGATATCCTAATTTAGATAGTATAGCTGCTGCAAATTAAAAATATATGCAGTACCTCAAACTGAATTAATTTTCGAGTGTAGACAAGCTTTAAGCACTTGGAGGCTGACTTTTAATTAGTGAAGCTCTGACAGCACCACCACAGAGTTGGTTTATCTTAATGACAGAAGATAAACTTCATTAAGTTTTCCAAGCAATGTAAGAAAATGCAAATAAGGCAGAACCCCTTAAAGGGTTTGTGACTCCTTCTGTCATTTTTACTACTGTTGTGATTTTCAGTCATAATCCCACCAGCTTCCTCTCGTTATTGTCTGTGCCAGCTGTGTTCCCAGCTTGGCACTGTACCCAGGTATTTGGTATGGCAGTGCCTCTCTGTGAGAATGGCTGGTTTGGGGAATGATGCCCAGCCACAGCCCTGTATGGCTTTGCTCATGTCCATGTGAGATGGCACAGGCAGAGTCTGGCTTTCCTGCTTTCTGAGACACAGACCCTGCTGTGCAGCCCTACCCCAAGAAGCAGAGTAGCTGCAGCTGGCATGGCCCCATCCTTCAGAAAACATGTACTTCCCAAAGACACGTGTTTCCTTGGAGGATTTGTGTTACAGTAACATACCACTCTCCCTCTTGTAGGAATACCAGTGAAATTAGGTTGGTTTTGCTTGCAAATAGCAATGCACTTGGAGGTCTCTGCTTTCTGTGTTTATCAGCAGCCAGGAGGTGGTTTATTCCACAACCCCAAAACTGGAGTAGCTGCAGTGACCCAGTGAAGAATGAGGTTGCAAAGCACTCACAACTGCAGCAAAAGCCTGGAGATTAAATGCTGCAGGCAACTTTCTGCAGCTCAGAGACAGCTTTTCTTTTCAATTCAGTATCTGGATCTTGGATGGTGACTTAATTCTCTTCTGCTCACAGAAAGCAGGGTTTGGGTTAAAAAGAAAACAAACAAACAAAAGCCCCATCAAGAAATACAGTGACAAATATATTTTGATTTAGTGGGAAGCAGCATATTCTTACTGACATTTCCCCACCTTCCCTGTACTCTCAGGGCTGCTATAAAAACTTACATCAAACTTCTGGACTTGGCCCATGTCCAAGTAAAACTGGAGCCAAACGAAAAATCTATTTTGGGGAGTGAAGAAGAAGAAGATGGAGAGAAAATAAAGTCAGTTTGTTATTAAAGAAAGAAAAGGGGGAGGAGAGTAGAAGGGGATAATGTGTTTGTTTAACAAGGATTTTATTACAAATGTGATGTACAGTGACAGTATGTTAAATTTCCTAGTCAACAGGGATCTATACAAAACAATTTGTGGAAAAAGGAAACAGATGCAGTTCTGTCTGCAGCTTCACACATCTGCTCTGCAAGCCACTGCTCTGCCTATAATTCTCTAGGAGGGATGCAATAAAAATGATATAAAATTTTATTGTGTTAGTGGCACTAGTTATTACAGCGAGGAGCCAGAAAACTTACCTGGGGCTGAGCTTTTCCCATCTTTCAGTGTAGGATGAATGATGAGGCTGTTGCTGGTACCAGCAATATTAGTCTGAGACAGGAAAAAAATCCTTCTGGAGCATTGATCATGCTGGGCAGACAAAACCCGAGTGGCAAAGCTTATTGGTAGAATAATAGGGAGAGATGCATTGGGAGGCATGGAAATGAAATGTTGAACTGGTGTTTAAAATAAAACTTTATAAGGAAAAAAAGAAAACAGCAAAATGTATAGAAGAAATCTGTGGAATATATCTGCCCTTGCCCCTGCTCTATTGTTGGATGCTCTCAATTATAATTTGCCATATTTTTATTCTGCATTTCAATGGCTGTAGCTTGGGAGATGAATCAGAATGGAGTGACATAAAATAAATAATGGTAGCTTTCATTCTGGATCAGAACATATAGAAAAGAATTGAAATGAAACCCAGCTGACCTCCCTTAAAAATGAGAATTGTGTCTCTTTTGGATGAAATCCCAGAGATTCCCCTTTGTGGGCAGGCCCAGCACTGTATTCTGTGGTACTCTTGGACTGGATAAGACACCCATGGAGGGACATGTTTCCTGGGATGCCGGGCCTCAGCAGCTGTTTCTGTTCCAATTTTTCCTTGTGATTGCCTAAATTTCAAACTCCCTGACCCGAGAAGGTGTTTCTAGAGCCTTTTTTTCAGGGCATGGCCGCGCTGCACTTTCAGGGTGCCCCAGGTCAGACAGCTCAATCTCCTCGCCCTCTTTTGCAGCCCTGGTGTTCGCAGCTCATCCTGAGGTGACGGCAGCCAGCCCCCATGGCTGTCTCTCCTCAGCAAGGCTGCCCTGGCCCCAGCTTGGGAAGAGGCTTTCGCCGGTTGTCTGAGCTATTTTTATCTCCTGGCATTGCCCCTGTGCTGTGGGAGCCGGCAGTGGGAATGATTTAGGGACGGCAGAGGGAGGGATGGGGGAGCCACCGTGCCCTGCAGGGCCTCCAGAAAATGGGCGCCACCTCCCCTCATGGTGCCTTGCCCTCTCCAGAGCCTTCACCACCCACCTGGGTCGTGCCGTCACGTGCTAAAGCAGCAGGTTTTTTGATTTTTTGAGTGGCGTGGCTCTTTTCTAGAGTTCAATAACTAAGAATCCCAGGTGATGGCATCAGCTTTACTGAGGCAGTTTGGAGTGACCAGTGTTATTCCCTCTCCCTGCTTTGCCTGGGTGCTCATTGTGTTGAGGTGCTCAATAAAAACTTCTCACACAGCCTAAGCACAGGCCTTAACCATGTCTTTGAACACGTTCTTTTTATTAGCAGGGTCTGTTATCTGCCAAAAAGGAAGTTCAAAGCACTGATGGAACAGTCCCTCTCACCTCAGTGAGGGCACAGCAGGGAGAGCAACACGTTCATCTTTCTGGTCACGTATCTTTCAAGAAATGGAAATAAATACTAGGCTATGAAGCTTTTGCAGAATACAATGTTATTTAGAAACTGGAAGACCCTTGCCAGGTAAAACAATAGGCTGACTTTTTTTTTTTTCCTCCTCTAACAACAAAACATTACCCTTCATTCCTTAAGTCTTGTTAAAGCCATGTGAATATGTATTTGGGACAGACAAATTAGCTTACTCTATGTTTAAAGCAGTTTAGTTTATTGGATTATGACAAACATATTCAGATACTAGAAATTCTAAAAATTTAGAATTTATTTTACTGTGGAAGACTATAAAATAAATAACAATATTGACAATAAATTCACATAGAACAGAAGTTAATTCCAGAACCAAAGTTCAAAGAAACTCTTCAAATGGGAGTATCCAAATACAGCTTTACAGGACTTTAAGCTGACGTGAAGTAATTTAAACTTTTTCACATAAAAATGAATTCTGTTTGCAGAGCCACACTGAAACATTTTTTCCTGGCTTGTGTTACTGAATCCTTGCGGTGACCTGTGGGAAATTCCTCTGCAGGCTGAGGGGTCTTGTCAGAGAGTTGCATGTTATCACTATAAGGATGCTAATATTTTGACTCTGTCTCACAAACCAAATATTGCAATACCAGTTTACTTATCCTGAGGCAAAATATTTTGATCTCACTTCCTAAATGAAATCCAAACATTTTTGAAAGCGCGGGGCTTTTCATTCCAAGAATTTCTTTTCCAGCATAAGTGTATTTCTGTGGAACAATCCTGAACCATTACAGCTACATTTTCAAAAAGCAGTCTCAGAATCTCTCTTGCTAGATACGACCATACTTTTCTGTGTGTTTTTTGTAAATAAACAAACC
Source organism: Rhadina sibilatrix (assembly GCA_013400275.1). NCBI lineage: Eukaryota > Metazoa > Chordata > Aves > Passeriformes > Phylloscopidae > Rhadina > Rhadina sibilatrix. The sequence goes on along the minus strand of VWYO01022404.1, from coordinate 243,655 downwards.
ATAATTTAGAGCTGTAATGAAGAAAACAAATTTTTTAACCTTGGTCTTACACTGGCTAGTTAGAAAATGTTTGAGGAAATGTTTTGCCAGGTAAATACATTATTGATTATTGTAGAATAAAATTAACCAAGTCTATAGCTAGGCAAATAAAATGGGTCAATATTTAAGAACAGTTTCCTGAGTTCTATGCTACTGCATAGGAAAAGCCAATGGCAATGAGATTGTGGTGACAAATAAGATTAAACAGATGTGTTTCTGATGATGTTCATGACCCATTCCCTTATCTCCTCAGCATACTGAACAAAAGTAACACAAACTGTGGCATGGCCCCTGGAAAGCAGCTGTCTTGACCTGAAGAAATTCAGAACTTACCTGAGAATGACAGAGTGAGTGGCCAAGTTCCTTACTGGCTAAGGTTTTGATACATAAACAAATAGAAAAGAGGCATTGGAATCTTAAATTTGTAAATTTTGAACTTCAGCTCAACATTACACACATCTCGTGCCAAAACAAAGGTGACCTGAAACTGGACCTTTGCCAAAGGATCCTATGCCAAAGGATCTATTTGCTAATTGCTGAAGATGATCCAACCAGAGCATTTGGAAGCCCACCAGGGTGCACAGTCTATTCAGAAATCTGGATCAGACTTCTGGAAGGCTACAGATTCAGAGAAATGCAACAGGCACAAATTTATGGGAACATAAACTTCTGCAACCCTACCTAAGTGAGAATAACTGAGACCACAGATTATTATGAGGTGATGATTGTATGCTTTAACTTTGTGCTAAAAATTCGGCTGGAAAATCAGGTTAATAATTCTGAATGGGGGTTTTTCCCCCTTCAGCTTCCTTTCATTCATTCTTGGCTGTGCAAACTTTTTCTTTGATTAAAGGACTGCAGACAGAACCAGAACAAAATGCACTTTTTGCATATTTGCTTTATCTATGATGCTTAAATCACTCTTGTGTCAGTTTTCTGGTATTTTTCATGGTTCAAAGACCTCCCCAGAAGTACTAGAAAGGGGCATCTTGCAGAAATGCAGTTAGCAGAAAGCAATGTAATGAACAAGCTTGTTTTGGAAACCATGAAGTGCTATCATCCGTAAGAATAATCCTGAATAAACTGTCTGATAGCCTCAAGCCCAGTCTGTTCTTTGTGGACTTGTGGATAATTGCCACGGTGAAGAACGTGCATATATTAAATTACAGGTATGATTTAAATTTTTTTTTTTTTACTTAGCTAAATGCATTAAATGCCATGCTTGCTTCACTTAATGTCAGCATAAGGCTCCAGGCATCCTTGTAATGTAATAACCAATGGAGTCATACACGCAGCCACTGTTCTGTGGCAGTTGACAGCACAGCTTTGCATTAATGTGAGGCTATTATTAATAACTCTAATATATTCACTTGGAGAGATAATGCATATTGCAGAAAGGTTATTATTTTTGAATCGTTTAGTCTGGCTCTTTTCTATACTTTGCTGAATAATGCCACATTTGGAAACAGCCAGCCATGGGTGTATCACCTGTAAAAACAAACACTTTGCCTGACTGTATTAAGTTCAAACCTTGTTTTTTTCTGCTTGAGTTCTGAGCCATGGCTGCTACCACAAGACAGATGAATAACCATAGGATTAGCAGAAAACAGATCATGTGTATGTGCTGTAGAGGATATGGCTGATCTTTAGGAGATGACAAACTCATTTATGCTTCAAGGGAAGTAGAACAGCCTCACAGACCAGCAAAAGTTTCCATCCTATTTCACAGAACCATTCTGTAATCAGCATCTTAAATTGTATTATCTATAACATAAGATCATAATGCAGGAGCCTGGTGGCTTATGTGAACTGCAAATCACTGCCCTGGTAAAAGAGCTCTGCAAAGAGACCATAAAAGTCACCTGAACTGAGACAAGCAAGGGAGAAGGCTACACTTTTGAACACAGAGCAGCTCATATCACAAGCCAGGTGGCTGAGAACAAATAGTTTACTCTTGTAAATCAGTGGTAATTTCTAGGTGTTATTTCTCTTTGTATTATGCAGTCACTATGAGGCAGAAAGCATTAATTCTCAGAATATTTACTCATTAATATTTTATACAAAATACACTACAGACAAGAAGAAGAGTTTTCAAAAGCAGCAGACTGACCTAAGCTACCTCCCAGTCACAAGCCTCTTAAGGAGCTTTGGATAAACTCAGCCCAAAGGATTTGTTTTTGTTTTGCTCCAAGTGCAGGCAGGAGCAGGGACCTGCTGGGGTGTGTAGAAGGTGTCTCCTGGAAGAGTTAGTAGAGTGAATCTCAGAGGTGGCCATGGTGGCTGCCTGGTTTTGGAAAGAGGATGTCCTGCCCTGCCAGGGGCTGCAGTTTCTGGTCACTTCATGTGATCTGGAGGCAGCCCCAGGCCTTCCCTCCCTGTGGCTGATCCATCTGTCTCTAGAATTGGTTCCCAGTCAGTACAGTCATGCATCTCTGTGGTTATTAGTGTCCACCAGGATGGACATGTAAGGAAACTGAGAGCCTGGGGGGGCATTTTGTGTAGCACACTGAAGAAGCAGACACGAGTACCTGGTGCTTCTGGGGGCATATGGTTTAGAGACAGGACATTTTGTTCCTCCAAACGATTTGCCAAATATTTCTTATAAATCCACTATCTAAAATAGTAAGATCCATCAAAGTTCCCTGGGATTTATAACAGCCTAATAACCATAATAAATGACTGTATTAGCATGGGGCGTTCAATTGATTTTTCTTGAAGTCGTAGATAAAAATGAGCTGCAGAGGAAAGGAAACCCTTCATATTAACACTGTGGGAGTTCCTGTATTAATTGGCACATAATCAGGTACAGCTGCTAATAATCAGGCAGCTCTTAAAACTGACACACAGAGTACTGCCAATGCAGCTTGAAGAGCTAGTGAACACGTAAATATTCTCTGAAATTCAGGTTGCTGGATGGAAGTCATGTTTTCTTCTTAGCTTACAGATTGCTGGTCCTGGGTTCTGCTTACGTCAGGATGAGACACTGTGGGATTCCCTCATGGCATAAACCATTTCTTACCAGGGTGGCAGGTCACTGAAAGGTATCTGTCAAAATATACTTCTTTTTTTTTTTTTTTTTCCCCCCCTGTGTCCTGTATGTTGATAACACCAGTCTTCAGAGCACTCAGTTTTCTTGATGAGACATTCTGCAGATTCTTTGTGGGATCTTTTACTTCGTGTGGTGCTGTCCTCTGGAGAAATTATGTACCTCAGCTTGCCAGAGTTACCCCAGGGTCACACAACAACAGGCAAGTTCAAGAAAGAATGCAAACTCAAGAAACCAAATTGATTGTGTAGCAACAAAGGATTGAGCTGTTGATTACAACCTTGGAAGCACTTACAGGCACAGCAAAAAAATTCCCCAAACATTTAGGAAACCTGCACTGACTCTAACAACAACCTCTTGTTCTAGCTGTCACATAGGGTTTTTCCTCTCAGCTATCAAAGTCAAGGGGCCAATTCAGCCAAATTCCCTCTCCATGGGGCTGGATTTCTGAGTAGGTTGTCATCCTGGTGTTTCCATTATCTTCATACGCAAGGGCTTTCTTGTTGCTGTTGAAAGCAAACAAAGCTTGAAGGATCTCTGTTTCTTTGCTCACTTAGGGTCTCCTGCTCCCCTGCAGCCCTAACGTGGGTGTTGCATGTTCACATAAGCTAGTGGGATATCTTTAACACGAGGCATGACAGCTCTGCTTTGTGAAGAAGGTTGCTGAAGGGCTGATCTTTTCCTGTGCTCTTTATGATGTGAGTTGAACTGCCTTTAGAAGCCCTTATGTGATGTTTTATTAATCCCATGAGTCTGCTTGCACAACATTTATGTCCTTTGGCTCCACAACACTTTTAGAGTGACCACGCAAGTGGCCATGTTGCTGCACACTTGTCGTTTCAGGGCTTGTTCTTCCAGAGATATCCTAAGGTTTGTATTACATTGCTTTAGGAATGGCTTCTGGGACACATGAAACACCTTTTCTTGCAATCAGTCACAGCTGTGACAGCTTTCATGCGTGCCTTTACAAAGCTAATCAGCAGCTGCATTTGTTTCTTCTCTCCAAAACACCCTTCTCTCTTGGCCAAGGTGTTCCTTGCATGAATATTCATAAATTTGATATTAATTAAGTGTGGGAGATGTGCTCTCTTCTGTTACCTGAGGTTCTTCCTTCTCTTCATGTCTGCAGCATGCTGACTTTATGATCTTCCCCCCGAAGAAGTGAAAGGGTAAATGAGTAAATACAGACATTTGTGTAAAAGCTGGTGCCACGTGTTGCCTGGTGACTAATAGCTGTCAGAGCTAAATTAGCCAACCTGCTCTGGAGACAGGTGTTAACAAATAGGGACCTCAGGAACAGGAAAAAGCACAAAGGGGAGGAGATTAACTGAGTTCACAAGAGAGAGCAAGGGTTAAACACTTAAAGAGGTGCAGGCTGAAGTCCCTGCAGTACTAATTGGTTTTCTTTATTGCTGCTTCTTTTTGCTATTTATTGCTATGCTGATGAAAGTGTTTCCTTTTTTTTTGTAAATGCCCTTGTTTTCTTCCTGGCCTTACCCTATGGTTTGCTTTTTCTGATAGAAGTATGAAGGGTTTGGATGGAGGTTTTGTAATTTTGTTCCAAATGTGTTATTTTCTTGAATAGACCTTGCTCTGTTTCGTGCACTTGATAGGCACAAGCACGATAAAGCGGATGCAGAGTGAAATCAAAAGTGGTGCAAGGAAGGTCTTGCAGAACATCACACTGTTGCTATTTATTAGTTATGGTGATTGTTATTTTGTGGTTTGGTTTTGGAGGTTTTTTTGGGTTTTTTTGGTTTTTGGTTTTTGTTTTTTTTGTTTTGGGGGGTTTTTTTGTTTTTGTTTTTTTGTTTGGTTTGGTTTTTTTGTTTTTGGNGTTTTTTTTTTGGTTTGGTTTTTTTGTTTTTTGGTTTTTTTTTTGGTTTTTTGGTTTTTTGTTTGTTTGTTTTGGTTTTTTGTTTGTTTGTTTGTTTTTTTACAAGCTCATCCGAGCGAATAGGTACTGGACAAAACCCTACAGGTTGAAAAATTTGCCTGGAAGCCTCTTCTGCTTTTTCCAGAAGTGGTGTGTACATTCAATTCCATTTTTCAATATACCGAGTGTGAAACTTTCTCTTTGAAATATGCAGTAGTTTCTTATCTGTCTGCATAGTGATTTTACAGAGTTTATTTCTTTTTTTCTATTTTCAAATAAGAAAAGAGGAAAGAGGCTTTTGATTGGAAGGAAAAATAAATATAAGGAAAATAATAGAAAGCTGGAGAAAATGGGAATAGAGGGTAAGAGATTTATTGAAAACTTTGAAGAGAGGAGCATGTGTGGAGAACTGTCCTAAATTTGAGATTACATTTTAAATTCTGCCTCAACAGTTCCTTGTATTTTGTGAACTGGTTTTGCCTGGATTGCATTTTAAGCTTGTAGATTTTATGTTTATTTATTGGTTTTGAGGAATGCTATGCTAAAGAAATACAAAGTACCAAAAATAGGACACAAATCCACTCTGCGGTACTGCTGGAGATCTAATTTACAGGAGAGCCCCTCACTGGGTTATTTTGGATATACCCTGCTGTATCTCTCTCTTTATTTAGTGTGTAGTCAGCATTAAAAATAACATTTCACCATATGTGAGGAACAAGAAGTGATCAATAAAAAGTCAGGCTACCTGCCAAGGAGAGCTTTTTTTTTTTAATATTAAAAACATGGGAAAATAATACTGTTTATATAATTGTTGTAATAATTATAATACTGTTTATATAATTTATGTAATAANTATTTTTTTTTTTCCCCAAATATTAAAAACATGGAAGAATAATACTGTTAAGAACTTTATTCTGTGTTGTTTGAAAAAAAATAATCCTTAAATATTATTTTTGTGTTGTTCTATAACTCACAAGGGTGTAAATCCTGGTGGCTTTGGAGGTTTTGGATACTTCTGAAGACATACATCAAGAGCTGTCATGCCTTTTCTGAAGGTAAGAATAGTTACCGTGCTTTCTTTTGGGGTAGAGGGAGAGCCAGTGAGCTTTAGTTTCCTTAAATCCACTTGGTTTGTGTGTACCCAAGTTTTCCAATCTGAAAAAGTGCTGTAATCCATCAAAAGATTTGATTTGATATCCCCTTGAAGCAAATAGGCCTTTTTACCTCCTTGAACTGCAAGAGCGGTTTTGGAAGTATCTTAATATTGCTATGATGAAATATGCTGCAATTGAAGCAGAACCATTTGGGCTAAGAATGAAAGGGCTTTTTTTTCCCCCATTAACTTAATATATTTTTACTTACTAAAAGTTTGTGCTGCAGTTGAGATATAGACAATGCTGTGAAGGGATGAGGAGCCTGGTGCATTTAAGATCTTCATGATTCATCTCTCTCAGGAGAGCGCTCAGAATTAGAAAGCTTACTGAGGACAGTTAATTCTAGTCCTGCCAGAGGATCTTGGGACAGCAATGTTGAATATTAAAGCAGCAGATGTGAAATAAACCCAAAACTTCGTTGGGAACAACTGAAATAGATGGGTTTGCCATTATGTTTGTGCTATCAGATATAAGAACAAGGCTGTGCTGGAATGTGTGTGGCTGTTGGTCAGCCCCTATCCTCCCTGGTATTTCTGGTGTCCTCAGTTTCTGGAACTTCAGTAAGTTGTGCTTTATTTTTCTGGTGGAAAAATGTGTAAATTAAATAATTTGCATAAATTGTATATAATACTTGACTCTGACTCTTTTGCAAATGTAAAAGCAAAGCTATTGTGTCTATTTGTAAACAGCTTGGCTGTTTCATCCCATCCCTTAGGCCTGCAAGGGAAAATTTGAATTATAACACTAGAGATGTTCTCTGGCTGGTACTGTGGGACAGTTACATTTTTCCTTTAGTTTTAAGCTTCCTTGTACTATTCTTGATATGGCTTTCTGTGGGTTTGCAAGAAATGTTTTATAAGCTTTAGTTATGAATATAGTATAGGTTTGGGTTTTTTTTTATATATATTGTAAGTTTAGTGTAGCTTAAACACCTTGAAAGGGCCTCTTGTCCTAGNCCGGGAGCCCAAGCTGGGCCAGAACCAGATATGCAACACTACAGCTTTCCATGCAAAAGGAGTCTTGAAATGCACTTTTCTGTAAACATTTCCATTTATTCTGTCCTCAACTTGCTACTCACAAATTGTATTTCTGATGAAGCTTTGACTCATCATAAGAGAGAGACGTAAATGGAACATTTCTTACACCTGTCCGTGAAAACCTCGGTATAAATCCACCTGGGAGGCAAGGGGCAGGGGAGAAGAAGGTTGTCTCTCTCTTGCTGCAATTTCTGGCTGTGATAGCAAGCAAACAAGGTTAGCTGTTGTTTGCCATCCTAGAGGTTCTCCTTGCACATGTCCTTCTCCTAAGTCAAGCCGGGGTCATGCAGAGGCATGTGAGTGCTTGAAGAGCTTGGGGAGGGCCTCAGGTGTCCCAGGGAAACCTGAAGCTGGACTGTGGGCTCACCTTGGGTGAGAAGCAGAATGAAATGTCCAGCACTGGGTGACCTCACTCTAGGAATGTGAGGAATAAGAGGTGAAATGAGAAGAATGCTGCATGTCCCATACTGAGAAGAAAGTTCTTTCCATCTGCAGCTTCAGGCTGGGAACGATGAAAAGATGGTGATAAGGGTGCAGCTTGTGGGGAGGACCAAATACGAAGCAAGCTGAAATTAGACTGCTGGTCCACTACCTATGTCATATGAAGTAAGTATATGTGGCTTTATAAGAGCTTCTGAAAGATGTGCTGAACTAAGAGACGTTCCTGATGGCATGAAAATGGCAATGCAATTTTCTTTCCGTTGCTTCTGCCGCCTTCTTCTTCTTGTCTCAGTTCCACCTTATTGAACACTTCACTTTTGTTGATCACGTGGAAAGCACCATTTTCTTAGCACCAACCAGCATATAAGCCTCTCTCGCTTTCCACCTGCTTCCTTAAAGATTAGTTTCATGTTATGATCCACCAAAGTAGCCCACCTAACACCTCACTGCAGAGATTGCAGGAGCAGTTTCACAGAGCCGACAAAATCCCATCAAAGCCGGAAATTGTTTTCTTTATGTGAGTGGCAAGGCAATTACTGAGCTGAGTGACATGAGTGGGGGAGTGCATTTACACCAGAAGCTATTGCTACAGCAGAAACTACTGGCAGGAAAGCAGTGACTGACATCCCTTGGCTTATTATTATGGGCCTTGTATAAATGGAGTAGAAGCAATGACTGCTACTGCATTTCTAATCAACAAAGTGTTATGCCAGTAATTAAGTTTCAACTGACTTGCATCTCCTTTCTAGGCATTAATTGAGGAAGATATGCAGATTGCTGGTTAATAATAGAACATTTATGGTTCTATAACAATTTTCTTTATGTTTATCCATTTGTTTGATTGCTTGTGTGGCAAATATTGGATCCTGTATATGTCTATTTTGCCATCAGACTGTTTATAAACATCATTGTTAATTGTGTTAGTGACATCTTAAAGCTCTGCAACTTCCAGAGCCTAATAGCAGCAAATGTAGAACTTTATTTTGCAAAATAGAGCGAGGCCTTTCAAAGAAGACTCCAGATTGTCCAAACCACATATGGATGTCAGAGATGGGAACAGTGTGAGCTGCATGCTGAACCTGTTTTAAACTCCCACTCATGATTTCCAAATGCAGTCCTCTGTCAGAGAGCAGGCATAGAGAATTTTGGGTGCTACAGCACTCATGTAAATAAAGGCTCCAGAAATCTGTTTTGCCAGAAGTGTTAATAATTATATTACAGTTTGTGGTGGTGCAACTAAAACTGGAACTTAATGTATAGGTGCAAGTAGATTGTGGTTATTTGTAGAACATTTTTATGATGTTTACTGCCCAAAGAAGCCTAAAAATTGGCAAAAGCATTTTCCTTGTTTTGTGAAGGGTGACAAAGTGCTCTGTGGGGGCAGGAAATAACCCTTGTATCACACAGTGGCAGATGCAAGCCAAATCCAAAAGCATGTTGAGTTGGTGCTGTGTACACGAGTGCAGCTCTGCACTAGCCCAGGTTTCACTTTGTTCTGCACCCACTCATTTGCAGCTGTCTGGAATCTGCCATCACTGCATATGAACAAATTAACTCTATTATTGAACTGGGAACCAGAGATTCCTTCCCTCTGCCTGGCCTTTGCCAGCATATCAGCTCTCCATAGATGCAGTCCTGTCCTCAAGAGTTCTCTAAAGTGTGCCCTATTCCCTCTCTTCTAGTAGACCAAAGATATAAAGTATTTGGCCAGAGAGAAAGCCAGGCAGTCTATTCATACAACACAGTGTTGTTTGGCTTAGCTAAGCTACTTTCTTGCACCTCCTGAGGAAAGAGAAATCTGCTCGGGAACAACAATAACACAGGAGTGTGAACAAAGAACTCAAAAATCCAGATGTAGGTTTTATTTATACTGAAGGGAAATACTGTTTCTTGTAACAGCAGAGTTAGACATGCAGCCTCTAGACAGTTCTTAATTCACGAGGTGACCATCATACACAGGAGTTAGCTGGTTTGAAATTTTTGCCTTTGGGATTGCACAGGATGGCTGAGTACTGCCCTCCAGCCTCTTTATCCATCAGGAAAAAAGGAACTTGCTTAATTCTGATTTTCCCCTTGTTGCATCTTTATACAAATGACTCTCCATAAACTTGCAGCTTGTTTTTAATCAGTTTCTGGAAATACTGCTTTGAAAAAACCATCAAGGAGCTCTGGAGATCAAGGAAAAAGCCTTATAGGGTGTCTGCTTTTTCCTATTCTCCATTCCTTTGACATTTAAGCAAACAGATTAATTTTATATTTGAATGGCTGCTGGAATTTGCAGCATTGGGCAAAGTCTGAGAATACCACATTAAGCAATGGCTTGGGACTGGTGTCAGAGAAGGGTCTCTTCCTTGAAGACCAGCTGCTTGCCAGTACTTCACAGCTGAATTTACAACCAATAAAAGTGCTTGTGATACCTCTTCTTCCTTTTGGAGGTACTCAGTGTGGATGGGATGGAGAAGTCTCAGGCAGCTGCTTCTGCACTCACGTGCAACTTTCAGTCCAGGACTGCATGTGATCACACAGACACGTGTGTTTTGTGCATCTGTTGCTCCAGGTAAGCACTTGATGGGTGTGGTAAAAGAAAGCAGATGTGTGGGAAAATCTGAACCACAAACAGTGGCTTAGGTTCCCACAGAGAAATGTTTAGGCAGGAAACACTGTCAATATCCTTCAAATACTTGAAAAAGACTTCAGAGATTATTTTACTTTTTCAGTCTTGTGTAATCTTTTCTTGAATTAAGAAAAATGATGACAACCTCCAAACTATCTTTGTAAAGGCCTCCCATTATAGCTCACTCCTCTAAATTTGGGTTGAAATTGCTTCTTGCTCTCCAGGAAAATTTGATTGCTCAGTATTCTTACTGGGCATGAAGGTTTGAGTTTGTAGCTATCTCTCTGAAATCACATCCATGCCACCATAAAAACAGTTTCAATAGTAAAATACAAAAGCTAAAATAATGACAGATCTATGTACTTTTATAGTGGTTGAATAGTGGAAGAATGAGGAAGAAGAAGAATATGTTCCTGAATGAATTGATAGGGAGGAATGTGCTCTTGGACTTTGGACAGGAATCTTCTCTGCTGCAATTCAAATATCTTCCTTCTGTGATCCACCAGTCTGGACTCCTATACTATGAATGCTTTGAAAGTATTACCATCTGGTTTTTTCTTGAGGGTTATCAAGTCCAGTTCTGTGTTTTATAGGCCTCTGATTGTTTTCCTGACTCTCCCCTGCACTCTATCCAGCTGAGCTAGAGACATCTACACATAAACAAACTCACAGCTGGGATATTTGAAGTTGAAGCTGCTAAGACTCCTTAAGAGACTGGCTGCAAAAAAATCTTTGAATGAGAATTCTCTCTCTGCAGAGGTTTAAATCACTGCAGGGGCAAAACTGATGCATTTGTCTAACAGCTTTCAGTCAGAAGGAGCTACGTTTTTCCAGGGTGCTCCTACTGAAAAAGATTTCCAAACTAGCATACCTGCAATCAAGCACAGACTTCCATGTAGGTCTTAATGAGACTGAGTGGTCTTTATAAGGCTCGTTTTAAAATTATCAACATTCCTGTAAGACCTTGTGTTCTGGATGTGTTTTGGTCTCTAAAGTAATATTCTCAAGGGTAAGCAAGGTATTTTACACCCTGGGAGCTGAAGCATCAGCTGCTCATTTAACTTTAAAGATACCAGTCACTTTCCAGAATAGTCAGGGAAGGGGACCACTACCTTAAGACAGTTCTGTAGTCTGTTCTCTATTGCATATAAGGATCCTTGAAGAAAGACAGACCTAGCTGAGGTATGCCTGTTGTTATCTTAAAGAAAAATCAAAGAAAATGTGGGCCTCAGACTGTAATTGCCTCAATCATACAGAAAATCTCTAGCCCAAGTCACTGGACTTTCTCTCTTCCACTTAATCAAGGTGAATTGTGATATAAGCACCAGTACATGGTGGTGCTGCATAAAAAAATAAAAAAACCAAAAAACTGTAGAAAATGAAAGGAGCATCTACTGCTGAAAGAAAATGAGTGGGTTTTCTGCTGGATATTGTGAGGCCTGTTAACCTCAGCAGAGACCAATGTTTTAGGAGGGAAGAAACTGCTGACTGCTCCCTGGCTAGAACTGGGAAATTTCTTTACTGTGAAAGTTCCTGTACTGAAAGCACTGGGGATTTAAGGCTTTTATTCACTGGACACAGAATGGCAGCAAATTTAATGTCAAATAAATAAATAAATAAACAAACTTTGACTGGTAACAGCTGGCCACAACTTTTTGAGCCAACAGACCTGAGCATCTTCTCTATTTCTTCTTCATCCTTGCCAGTAGCAGGTAACATACAATTTATTTGTCATGGAACCAGCCCAGCTCACCATATGCTTAAAAAAGTCATTTTCCCCACTCATCTCCCTGGTGCAAGCACAAGCTGCTTGCGCCATGCTCTGGCAGAGGTAGGAAACGCCCTCAGGAAATGTGTGTGCAAAGACAGAACAGACTGCTGATCAAAATGCCTGTGTTGACTTCAAAATGTTGGCCTGGATGTTTCTAGTATCTCCAGAATATGCCAAAACACCTGCACGTCCCTCCAGATGCAACATGCTCTGTAAATATTAACTATGTGATTTCTTTAAAAATAACTAAAAAGACTTATCCTTCCCTTTCTCACATCTTCAAGCTTTCTGCTCTCTTCCTGTTTATCTGGACTGCTTTCTTCTGTCCCCTGCCACAGTTGTTTGGTATCGTGTAACTTCCTTGCAGTGCAGAAGGGAAAAAAAATGGATAATTCAAATATTAACACTTCTGCTGAGACCAGATAATATTTTAGCTGAAACAGCAGCGTGAAAAAATAATCTTTATGGTACAAATCTGTCTTTATACTAATTTCTAAAGAAAATAAGCTTTCTTTTTGACTGTGAGGAAGACCTCAGAACCAGGGCAGGAAAAAAAAAACCCACCCAGACCTTTGCCCTACTTTGCCTTTTGGTGTGCTGAGCTGTAAACACAAATAGATATGTGAATATGTACCAGTCATTCTTTTTCCAAAAGACTTTCTTGTTTCAGCAGATAATTGTGGTCTTATGCTATGTATCATTAAGCATATGTGTATTTTGCTGTCACCCTCCTTAGGTATCCCAGCTGTGGTTTTGATGGATGATGTGTTTTGGTCTAGACTTCCCCTCTGATTGAAATTGTAATTCTGATTTATATCAGCTGCTAAGCATCACAGAAGTAAAATTTTCTGACTTTGGATCATCCCAGTAATTCGGAGGGTTTAGTGGTTTATAAGAATAATGCAGGGTCTCTGCACAGGCATGAAGAGATTTACAGGAAGTGATTTTGTAGACAAGAGTGCATTAAAAAGGTACTGCTCATAGACTGGGTGTAAGCATTTCTTACTCTTTGCTGTATCTGAATGTTTCACATGTATTTGATGTTTCATCTCTTCAGATCTCTAGACAAAAAGCTGAAATCTCTTGCCATTTCCCTGGAGAGTAACTTGCTTTTCATGTACACCAAGGAGTTTCCTTAGGCTGTGGTTTGGCAGAAATCTGCTTTTCAACTTCAAGACAGCTATAAATGCCAGGGACTGGGGAGAAGCAAAATATTTCTGAGAAGTAAAGGAGAAAAATTGATTTTCCCATTACACTTCTGTCCTCTGGTCATTGCCTGCGTCTCTCTGACTGGCAACCACAAAACTGAATCATTTTCCTGATACAAAGGGAAAATGCAATATCAAAGAGCACTATTATGTGTTGTGCTATTGTTACTTTAGTATAAATATACAGATTGGGATGGAAGGTGCTCAGAAGATTCTCTGCCCACAGCTAAGATTAAAGAGTCATAGTTATTGATAGACTGCATTTTGTTGATTCAGAACAGATACATTTCTATTGTTTCAAACAAGTTCAATCCCTTCTTGTCTTGAAGACACTGAGTAGGCTCTCCCCCAGCCTACTCAGTGTCTTCAAGACCTCTAAGGATGAAACATCCTTCTTTTTTAGGTGCCATAACTTAATCAAGGAAATTTGCTCTAACAGCTTGTTTTTGTAAAGGTTTTCACTCCTGTTGTTGCAAAATACTGTAACAGTTTCCTCTTTAGTCTGTTTTTTCCTTATATCCCTAAATTACTCTATCATTCACATCAGAGTTTTGCAAACTTGCTAACTGTTAGAGTAATTACTGTTCTGCCTTGAGAAAGGACACAGATTTCATTGAGCAGAAGTTTAGTGATACCACCACAAAATGACATATCAACTTCTACCTGGCAATTAGTCTTTTTTTATAATACATATTTCTTTTCTCTTATGTAAGATATGTAAATGCTGACATAACCTTCAGGTTTTGGATAATTTGGGTGTGAGTACTGGTGAGGATGTGAGGAGGAAAGGGTAGGAAAGTCGTAGGGAATGGTTTCCATTGATGTCAGAAGGCATTACTTTCATTAACTCTGCTTTCAGTGGAAGCTTTTGTCCCAGAGGGGTGTATGACCTTCTGTGTGCTGTTAAACAGCTGCATTGCAGTGCTAGGTGCCAGCTCTGCCTTCCTTGGGATGGACTGGTTGTGCCCTCAGCTTCAGTGGAGTGACTTGTCTCTCCTGGGTGCTCCATAACATTGTAATATGAAAATGCCCTCAAGGCATCCTAAACTTTGTCAATACTAAAAGAGGAAGGAGAAATTTGGCTCCTCTAAATAGAACTAAACAGTAAGAGATGTAGATGCCTTCACAGTGTTTCTGTGTTACTGTTCTCATTCTCTGTACCTTAAAGTTCCTGTACTTTAAAGAATAGCAGCACCTGGAATATTTTTTCCAGGCAATAGACTTGTAAATCTCCTTACAATTACTCCACTGTCTTTTCTCTCCTATTTGATTTACGCATGACTTCCTGACAATATTTTTAGCTTGTTCTTGAGCTCACATTTATGTCTCTGTGTGAATTAACTGATTAAAGTCTGTCATTCAGAATAAATATTTGGTTTAGGCTTACCTTTTCCCATCCTGCCAGTTTTTACAAACAAATGCAGCTTGTGTTTTGTCAGCCAAAGAACGTCACTCCAAAAGGAAAAAAAAAAAAGGGGCAGAACAGAAGGGAAATTAAATTCTACCTCCATTTAAAAAAATTATTTTCTAAAGTTCCAGTTATCCATCTGTGTGCATATTTGTACGGTGTTTGAGCAGTAGGATGTGGGAAGACAGATTGAGATAGTGCTGAAGGCAGTCTTGCCCCTGATATGTTGCAGCTGTGTTAATTACCAAAGAGTGGGAACAGCCTTGCCCTCACAGCCACGGGTGTGATAAAGAGTGAGTGAGCTGGGAGGAAGTCACTTGGAGTCTGCTGGCTGTGCTGTGAGGAGGAAGGGACAGGAGGTCGTGCTAGGGACAGAGAGGGTAAGACATTGTGTGGCTGTGCTGGGGACAGGAAGGAGTGAGCTGGAACTGCAGAAGAAAAGAGAGAAAGAGCCAGAGCTTCATGGAGCTGCCCATGGGAGGCTACACAGAAAAGGTATGAGAGACTCTTAGATAACAAGGTGCTGATGCTTGAAGCTTTCTTTGGTGTCAGTTGAACCTCCTCCATCAGTAGGAAAACCCAGGATCTACAGATTAGCCAGCAACCACTGCTTACACCAGCAAGGCTGGTTTGTGGTAAGTGTGCTTGTCCTTGGCTGAGATGAATTGCCATAGAACCCATTGCTTGGGTTGGAAAGGACCTTAGAGATAATCTAATTCCAACCCCTCTAGCTTGGGCAGTGATACCTTCCACTAGACCAGATCACTCAGAGCTCCATCCAGCCTGACCTTGAACACTTCCAGAAAAGAGACAGCCACATCTCTGGGCACTCAGTGCCAGTGCCTCATCAGCCTCTTAGGGAAGATTTTTTTTCCTAATATCCTACCAAAACCTGCCCTCTGCCAGTCAAAAGTCATCACCCCTTGCCCTGTCACTGCAGGCCCTTTTAAATTGTCCCTCCCCATTGTCTCATAGGCCCCTCCTAGTACTGGGAGGCCACAGCTGGATCACCCCTATGCCTTCTCTTCTCCAGGCTGAAAAACCCCAATAGCAGAGGTGCACTGTCCCTCTGTTTAAGGTGGCCACCTTTGGTCTCACTTAAGCAGATCCATGTCCTGTTTGTGCTGGAACTTGCTGACAAGCTGACTTGTTTCCCTTTGGAGTGAATTCCCATGCTGCTCACTATTTCTAGGTCCTCCTCATTCCCACTAGCCTTAGCAGTGTCCCTATGTTCAAGAAGAGATTCAGCTGGCTTTGTGAGGTGCACATCAGCTCTAAATCTTAAACATTTGAAATACCTTCTGCAGAATGAGACATAAAAGAGGGCAGCTTTTGCCCTCTATAACTACACTAGATATAGTTTGTAAACCATTTTTTTCTGTGGTGTGAACTATAAGTAACAAAAAAAACCCACACTGAATGGAGCTGCAACACATGAAAGACCTTATCACATTAAGTAAATGGTAGTGAAGTGCAAAAGTGTTATGTAGCACAGTGTTTGTCACTAAAGGATATCCAAGGACAAGCAAAGGCTCTCTTTTGTTTTTCCTTCCTTCTCTGATCCCTCATTCCCACTAGGAGTTGAAGAGTCTGAATTAACTCTTCATAAACCTGTGTCTTTGCCTGGATAAAAGAAAGGGGCTAGGCAGTCAGCAGTCAGGTGGGGAAGGAATGACCTCTCTTCTCCTTTGGAACAGAGATCCTTGATGATGTACCATCAACTGCCAAGTCTCTTTTGAGTGTGGTTTTTTTTCCCCTGCAGGGCTTAAAATATTTTTGTGTTGGAGGGATATTTTTTTTTTCTCAAGTCCTTGAGCTTGAGCTCACCTATCTGAACAATCTTACCTTTGCCTACAATTTTACTTACCTTACCTTGGATTGGTCAGCTCCGTTTGTTTTTCACAGCCCGTTTGCACAATTTAGCCATTTTCTCAGAAGTTGGAGTCAATGTTTCACAGCTGTGCTGTATCAGCTGGCCTTGAATTACACATAGCTGAACCCTTGAGATTACTGCTAGCAAAATGAAGACAAGAAGTTAAGTCATCTTACTTCTAGTAAAAACCCCAAATGGTTTGGGATGAAGAATCAGGGTGATTGTTTCTTTCCTAGTCATGTAGCATCAAAATTCTAGTCTGAGTAAGTCTAGGTAATTTGAAGAAGTGTCTTTTAATGAATTAGTCCTGAAAAGCAAAAATAGGTCTGAGGTAATTGCTGTCTGATCCTTGATCTAGTGTCTGTTGGTGATGCTTGAAAAGGATTCTCACCTTGCTGAGGGCTGCATAGAGTGGGACACAGAGGTGATGATCACAGAGGCATGAGGATCCCAGGGTCATGGTTGCTTTCTCTAGGAACAGTATCTCTTTAAAGAACTGAAATGAGATATATGTTATTCTTTTTAACTCTCAAGCTGTTTGGTAAGTCTAGGCTAAGATACAGAGGGACCTGCAGCAATGTTTAGGCACAGACACATCCTCAGATTAATTTACAGAATGTAGCTAATTACAGTGACAGCTTTCTCGCTTGCTTTTTTCCTGTAGCTTCTGTTTGCAGTAGTCTATGGCTAATAAAACTGTCAATTTTCTTTTACTTCAATAAAAGGTCACCCCCTGACAACAGCCCTGTGCCTCCTAACAGCTACTGCCTTTATTAATATTTAAAACATACACAGTGATATTTCCAAAAGGTCAGACTTTTAAAAGACATAAAATGTCATCCCTAATTCTTCTCCCTCCCAGCCTATTTCTCTGCCTCCTCTTCCCCATCCACCATTTATATGTTCCATTTTAGGTACAGTATTTAGCATGGCTTGTGTTAAACCAGAAACATCAAGTGTTTCCCTCTTGCAGTACTACAGAGAGGTGAAGGATAAATTTGTTACTGATTCACAGTCCAACAACTTGTGTACGTGGATTCCAGTTCTGGCTGCAGCACAGATTCCCTTGAGTTAAATGAGTCATTTGTTCTGTCAGTTCCTGATTTAAGAATGCATTTAAGCCAGTACCTGCCTTCAGGCAGGTGGGGTCAAGAGGGTATCAAGGCCTCAGCTGTGAATAAGAGCTTAAACTTTTTCCTCCCTGAGGCTCCTCTTCTTCCCATCTAACAGGCAGTCTACAAAATGGAGAAAGTGATACTTCCTAACCTCAGCTCTCTCTAGATGGCAATCTCTATATCCAGTTTTTCCAAGTATATTTACCTAAACAGCAGCCTGCTCTGCCTGAAAGATAATTGATAAGAGAAAGCATGAACTTTCTCTACTGCCCAGGTTAGAAAATGGTCAGTTTTTCCATAAAAAAATATGATTATTAAGGCCTCAGAAGGTCATTTGTTGCATCCTCTGCCCAGAGACAGGATTTTAAAAGTCTCTCATTCCTGGCAGAAGTTTGATCATGCTGTTACTTTTTAAACTTCTCCAAGGGCAAAGATTGCCTGTTTTGTGGTGAATATGGATTCTTCACTCATAATGCCTGATAGATAAGCACTGCCCAGGTTCACAGGAGTCCTGGTGAATGAGTCACCAGATTCCTCCTGAAATCCTTTCACAGAAGTCTGAACTGCAACTGGATGATCCTAATTAGATAGTGATCCCTATTTTTTGTGAACGTTCTGCTGATGCAATCTTTCATCTTCTAGACTGTGACTGGTTATAGCTTCCACCTGAAAGCACTCACCAAAATTCATCTTCAGAACAAAGTGAAACATTGAGAAGCAAGCTCTTGTTTGGTGTTAAGTTAGTTCCTTGGCTCTTTTCCACATGTTATGATTGCAAATGAAGATGCTTCAAGAGCTGATCCCTGACCAGTTACACCACATTTATCTCATCTCTGTTCCTCATTCCATCACACCCACTT
The DNA here is from genome assembly GCA_013400275.1 of Rhadina sibilatrix. Lineage (NCBI taxonomy): Eukaryota > Metazoa > Chordata > Aves > Passeriformes > Phylloscopidae > Rhadina > Rhadina sibilatrix. The sequence continues at coordinate 225,213 of VWYO01022404.1, read as the reverse complement.
TTTTTCTTGTATAGCTGATTATTTTGTCATAATTAACAGTGTCCTGGGTCACATGATCCAAAAATAGAAATGAAGAGCTGCTGATACAGTCATCAGTCTCTGATAATAAATTATCCAGTGAAGATCTGTCAGTGCAGGTACTGGGGGAAAATGTCCAAAGAACAGAGCTCAAGCACAAGGAGTAGCTGCTGTTGTTCCTTAATGCCCATGACTGATTGACAGCAGATTGTTATTCAAGTCCTTCCTTCTTTCAAAGAATATGGTTAATTTTTCATGACAGTATGAAAAAAGTGCTTTCTGTGCTAAAAAGGACCAATGACTAGTATCCATCAGCCTAATTTTCTATAAGATAATTTAAAGTCCAGCTTTGGTAGGCCTGCAGTTTGGTTTTGGTTTGTTTTAAAGGATTAAGGTGACAAAAAAAAAAGTGCATTGGTTATGATAGTGTATGTTAGGTAAAAATATTATTTTCTGCTGTGGTTTGTACCTAACTTTGAAGCCTGTGAAAAAGGCACAGGCAGCATGGCTGGGTTAAACATATTGTATTCTAACTAGTTTGATAGCCTCAAAGTTAGTTGTTCTTCTGCCCCAAATGGTGGATAAGGAGGGGGAAAGCTGTTGTGGTAAAGGACAGGTCACCCACCTTATGTGTAATATCAGATCAGTGTGCTTGGTGAACATGAATTAAGAGTCTTGGATCCATAACCCCTTCAGGTGAAGGAGATTCAAACTTACATTTCTTGGTTCTCAAGAGTGTGTCCCACTCCAGGCCATAATCAGGTGGTCAGAGGCAGATGTGGAGATGGGAGGGCTAGGAGTAAACACAGCACTGCTCTCCCAAAATCTGAGTGCAGTGTAGTAAATACTGCTTGAAAGAGAGAGAGAGCTGGCAGGAGCCATTAACTGCAAAGAAGATCTGTGGGCCCTTGTCCAACACATGTCTTCTTCAGGCTACATCTAAGCATATCAGGCTTGGGGTGTGGGGAGAAAAATGGCATTGAATTGTAAACACTTCTTTTTCAGTTTATTAGATGGCTTAGGCAGCTACCAGCAAGCCCTTCCTCCTCCACAGTGCTGACTTATTAATCCATTTTTAGGTGTTAAAGTCTTACTGTGCTATTTACAGGGTTATTAGACACCTATCTTGAATTGTGAGTTTTTCTGGGTGTCCACCATGAACCTGAGCCAAAGAACTTATGCAGTAGTTCTGGCAGGGTGGGTGTGGTTCAGGTTTACTTTGGAACAATACAGCAAATTATTGATCATGATCCAGGGTATTAGGAAGTGATGCTTACCAATTGGCAGCTCTGGAGCTTTGAAAATTATTTTGTGTTCTCTTCAATAATGGATTAACAGCATAATAAACATAAACAGTGTGAGAAGAAATGCTTTGTCTTTGTGGGTTTTGGCCTAACAGTACTTGGGACCAAGTGTTAGGGAGCTGTTCTTAGTATTCCTTAGGGATGTTATAAATACCAGTGTGGGAATTTCAGGCCCTAAAATCTTCAAAAAAAAAAAGGAAGTGATGAATAGTGAGTAATGAGCACAGCTGGAACAGGACTGTTTGAAATCAGGAGCACAGTGATGTTTGATTGTGATTTTGGGGAATGTAATCTACTATTTGTGAGCTTAGCAATTTTAGCTTCCTTGGGTTTTATAGCCCTACTGATTTATCTTTAACTACTTTGCTGGTAGTGCGGTTGAAAATGTATCTGTAGTGATATGTTCCTAATGAAAGCATAAATAGCTGGGTGAATGTGGCTGGCATGTTCCAGGCAGCAGGAGTTTCTGAGCCCGGTGAAAGGTGGCTAGAACAAAGCAAATTAATGATTAGGGATATTTTTGATCAGAACTTCTTAAAGGGCCTAATCTGGCGACAGCAGTGCTTTTGAGAAATGTAATTGTTATTGAGCTGGTCTTTTTTTTAGGGAAGAAAGCAAGGAAAGCAGAGTACATAAATAGTTTGAATAGCCTATGCTTTAATTTTTGTTTTCAAAATAATGCTTGAGTTTATTTTAGCTGAACTAGCTTTTTCAAAGGCTTTCTTTTAACAAAATAAAGAGTTTAGAATTGTAATGAAATGCTCCATTTAGAAGTAATATTTATTTAAATCTAATTTTGCAAATTTTACTTTTGCTTATCACTGGAGCAGTTTTTGCTTTGTGTTAGGTAAATCGGATTTCTTCTGTGCTCAGTAAGCTGAAGTATTTTTTGACAAATCAATTAATTCCTCGTTACAAAACTCTACCCACCTGCTCATCAAAGCCCAGACATTGTCAGGTAGGCTTATTGATCAGTACTGCAAAATTGTTCAGGATTAACAATTAACTGTGATTAATTCTGTAATCACTGCACCACGGAGGTGGCAAGCATATTCATGACACTTCCAAGCCTGATCCAGTAACAACTCAGCTTTCCTTTGTCCCAGCTAAATACCTTTTATATTTAAGTAGAAAGCCTTTGAGTTTAGCCTAATTGTCTTTCTGTTTACACCATCAACTGTAGTAAAGGCTGGCCAAGCCTTAGCCAGTGACAGCTGCAGTGTAAGTTATCTCTGAGCACACGCACAGTCTCGATCTTCTGTCTCTCTTCTTAATCTTCAGGGGGTCTTTAATTCATAATGTACGGGACAGTAGACTGATGAACACTATCAGGAAAACAGGCAACTGCTTCCTTTTCAATTCGTGGAAGAGTAATATCTGTGTAGGCATCATTTTCTTACTTGCGTTTTTCCTTCCCCCATTCTGCTGCTTCTAAACAAACACGCAGCTCACAGCAGAAATGCGCCACCTTTAAATTAAATCTACCAGGTAATGACCCACCTTAAGCAACGTGATCTTTATTTGCAGAAATGCAGTGGAGTGAAAGCTAAAGCCACCTGTCTGAATAGAATACCTGAGCCCATTTTACCTTTGGACAGATTTGGTCCTGCCTTTACTACAGACCTCAACACTGCATTTACTTGTGTGCCTGCAAAGCCAATTTATCTTGCAGCTGCACTCATTGCTATATAATCAAAATTAATGAAAGCAAATACAATTACCTCAGGGCTCCAGCAAAGGAAGGGCATACTCTTCGCCCTTTTCCACTTTTTAATTTTGCACCTACTAATATTTATTAAAGATAAACAGAACTCTTGTCGGCAGAGGCAGTTTTCTTATGTGATTAGGAAAAAAAGAGGCATCTAAGATAAGCAGACCTGAATCAATAGAACTGAAAGGTTACTGAAAGCATACGTGCTCCTGGTTTGGAAAGCTAAGTCAAAATTTATTTTAGCCAGTCCATCTCAACTTAGTGTCTCCTTTCTTTGGAGATGATTACTAAAAGGAGTCACTTTACTGTCCTATGTTCTTTTATTCTACTCAGCCATGTTCCTTATAGGAAACTGTGAACAGCTGAGGGCAGAGTGTGGGGGAGAATGATCAAACTGTGGTGTGGTGATCAAGGGCTGAGGAAACAGTACTTTGGCAAGGAAAGAAGCAAAGCCAGAGAATGCTTTTGCAGGGTTCATCCTCTCCCTGGCTTACATAGAATTGGAACTCTAAAAGTCTCTATTATTATTGCTAAGTTGTAATAACCTGACTGAAGCCAATTTGAAGGTTTTTCTGGAGAAAAATTCCCTCCCTGCTCTAGCAAAACTTTCTGTGCTGTGAAGACTGTCAGAGGAAGGAGCTTGCTCCTGTTGGATAAGTTGGATCACAAACTCCAATAATACAGAAAAGTTTACAAAAGGAAAACCAGAGTGAGGGGACTTTGAAGACTGCTCATCTAAACAGCAAATACTTGTGCTTTGATTCCCTTTGCTTCCCTGAAAACCAGTCTAGCGGTAAAATATCTAAAATAATGATCAGATGTATAAGGTTTGGGGGTATTTTGTGTTTTGGTTGTGGGGTTTTTGGGGGGTTGTTTGGGTTGGTTGTTTGTTTTT
>VWYO01022404.1:181531-221241 GCA_013400275.1 Rhadina sibilatrix | reverse complement strand
TTGGTTTGGTGGGGTTTTTTTGGGGTGTTTGGTTTTTTGTTTTTTTTTTGTTGTTTTTTTGTGTGTGTCTTTTTGTTTGTTTTTGTGGGGTTTTTTTGTTTGTTTGTTTGTTTTAGTTTGGGGTCTTTTTACTCTTTCCTATATTTCCAGATTTTCAGGGTGCTGCAAACTTATGGATGATGAAGAATTTTGGTTATTTTGGTTCTATTTATACAGCTAAACTGGCAACTCTCTAGGACTAATTCTGTTACTCTGAAATTGAGAACTTGAGCTGGGTAGAGCTGCAGTGTGATCCTTCTAAGCTCTTTGATGAAAGATATTTGACGAAATTTATGAGATATTACTGTGGCATTTCCCCCATTTATACTTTAATTTTGTTATTAAATAATGTCTCATTTTCAGTGATTCAATCTAAATTTTATTGGCAAGAATTACAATGCAGTTACTAGATTGGGAAGCACTTCACAATAAAGTTAATTACATTCTGTTACAGTATAGTTCTGATTCTCTTATATATATTTAGTACAGGTATATTTTGACTCCTATCAGCATCTTATATTTTATTGCTGTCCTTGCCTTGCTTTTTTTTATTTCATCTATTTGTTATGCTCAACAATTTAGTTGTGTGTCTGTAGTCTTGCCATTGGTTCAGATTTACTTTTTTTATCCCTTGATGTATCAGCATACTTACTTTCCTGGAAAGATTTCAGCTTCACTCCTTAGTATATCATGGAAAATCACTGGGAAAGAATGGCATTTTAGTGAAACTTATTCAGTCTATACATACCAAGTAGAATAACAAGAATTCACCAGCTATTCTGCTCCCTTAGGTTCAAATCCAGTTGGCTTTGTTTTTCAGAAATATGATCAGAAGTCATTGATCATACACATGCTGTTAATGATGGAATATAGAGCACAGATCAGTTTCTCACTGTCATTGATCACCGATTCCTGTTTCGGGTCGGTTAAAAAGTTCTTCTAATGGCCACTAGATCACCAGAGGGCTAGAATGAGGGCAATAAATGGGATCCCTAATTGCATCTGACACTGCTCATTGCAGACCAGAGTCTGTAGAAGAGGGGTCTTGAACAATTCTCTCTCTAGAGGCTGCTCAGCCTGTCCACTGATCCCTTGCTGATCTCTATTTTATTCCAGCAGGAACAATCTGTGTTGGTTCCATAAACAATCCAAACCAAGGAAGAAGCACAGAACCAAATGTATCCTTGGAAAGAGATATAAATAATGAATAACTACATTATGGGTAAACAAGTATGCATCTTTCTCCTTTTTAGGTTCCTGTTAATAATCTATAATGGCAACAGAGCCCATATGAATAGATTATAAACTCCAGATGAAATATAATTACTTCACATTAAGAATTAATTTTTCTTTGTGAAATGATAGTAAGCTTCAAGATGCTTGATGGAATTCACATAATATGAGTTCTGTCATAGCCTTAAAATGTTACTACCTCTATTCACATTCTTCCTTTCCTGCATTGTCCATCTGAATTTCCTCAAAACAAAACAAACAACAAAAAAAACTTCATGTGAAAATACCTGTAGGTTTTAATTTGGTCACAGAGCTGAAAGCTGGAAGAAAAAAAAATTGTTATGTCTCAAAACTCACACTGCTTTGTATTTTTAAGAGAACTAGAAATTTAACAGGAGAATTTCTATCTGTTTGAGGGTGACTAAGCCAAATTATCTAAAAAACAGCTACTGAAATTTTAAATTATAATAATTTCAATTATATATTCCAAAATATTACAAGTCATAATACTGAAAAAAGGCTTTATATCACTTTATTTTTTAACTTTCCTGCTCATGTCAAGTAGAAATAGCAAGGTGCTTTAGATTCCCCCAAACTCTTTGTCTCCTCATATTAAGAAACCCCGAACTATTATTCCCATTTTTAAAAAAATCACTTTTTCCCCCCCACATTTGAACTGTTATTAAGTGCCACAACTGGTTCACTGTGCTACTGGTACAAATAACTGAGGTTTGTGTGGTTGGGAACTTTGGCAAGTGAGATTGAGCTTGTTGGGTGTTCTTTCTCCTTTTCTTTGATTTCAGTTAAGCATTTTTAATCGTTTATCCAAATGCGGTGCTCGGAAAAGTAATGGATCATCAGTTGATGCTGGAAAATTGAAATGAGTCATGTCAGGATCTGTGTGTACCTCTGGTAGGGCACTCACAGGCTGACCTATGAAAACTTTTTCTTCTACCCTGACCTTTTCCAAACAGATGATGTTGGCACACACATAAATAGCAAACTGTGCAGATGGGCTTGGTTTTTTCTTGAATAGACTGAGAGCAACAAGTCTAGTGAGTGGTACCTTGAATTTTGATTTGAAAGTGAATCCCCAGGAGTAAGAAGGCTATTTGACTGCTTCAAACCCACTGAAATGCCAGATTCCTCAAGAAGACTAATTTGATGGAGGAAAAAAAAAAAAAAATCAAGAGTCTGCTATTATAGCTTGAAGATTGAACTGAGACAGGCCTTTTCATCTGTAGCTGGCTAGGTTTCTTTCACCTTTGAATTTCTCTGCTTGAAAATGCTGAATTAGCCCATCTGTTCACATTTAATTTTCCCTTTCTGCTGGGACTTGAGTTGGTCTTCTTGTGTGTCACTCAAGGCACGTTTCCAAAGTGCCTATATGTAAAGTATTCATTGCTTTCTCCTGAAACAGTAAAAATGATGCCTGCTCTCCTTAGCTAACAACAGCCTCCTAGGATACTCTGTGGAACAGGGAACATCTGTCCCTGGAATGTGTGCAGGCTTCATCTGTGCAATGTTTTTAGTGGTGTTAAAGGGTTCTTTTTTCCTTCCCAAAGAATTTACTGTAAACTCTTTGCTGGGCAGTGTTTACCCCCATTTTTTCAGTTACATTGAAAATATTCTAATATCTTGTGTAATATTTCCTTTAAATGAAGAGCAATAAGGATAGTCAACTGGAGCTTGTATGCACCTTCAATTAGGAGAAATTTTAAGCAGCTTACAGAGGATTGGATGAACCACAAAAATCCCCAAACCAACCAACAAAAATAAAAGACCTTAACCAACCAAACAAAAACAAACCAAAAACCCCCAAGCATTTAACTTACAAGGATGATTTACATTGTTTTAAATTTATACCTACAAGAATCAATACCTCACTGAGCATTTATTTAAAATTTTCTCAAGTTAATTCAACCTCTACCTTCTTGCCAAGAAACAAGTCAAGAGCTTGTCATGCATGTAAACATAAAAATGAACATTTGAAATACCTGAAGCCTAAAAATCTTACTTATATAGCACTCCTTAGTTTTACAATGAATTCTTTGCAAAACAATTATTTTTACAATATTTTGCAAAACAATACAAGAAACCAATAGAAACACAGAAAAATATTTCACCAAAAGGGGCTCTGTTAGCTTCAGCTACCTGAGTAGTAACAGAGTTTAAAATCAGTATGTAAGAACTAGCTCTGTTCCTGGAAGCTGTTTCCAACTGTGGGTTAAGAAGTCACTGCTGCTGGGATGTAACACTGTCAGGCATTGAACTTTTCCAGCTGCCTCTTCAAAGTTTCTTCTGTGAACATGATACTCACCATGGTGATGGCCAAGAAATTTCAGCACCAACCTGTTTTGCAGTACTTGGAAAGAGCACAGATTTGGTGGCAGGAAGACACAGCACATTCAGGTTCTTTAAAGCATAGGCTAGCATTTTATAGAATTAAAAAGTAGAAATCAAATTACCTGAATAGCTCGATTGCCCATGAAATTGCTGCTGACTAAATGTTGCTCTCCACTGTTCTGATGCTTCTGCTTGACATGAGCAGTAAGTCCCCAAAGTCACTTGTGTCACAAGCAGGTGTCATCCAACAGATGACACATACTCTGTGTATTTTAGTGCTCTGAGAGGGGTATGAGAGCACATGGATGTGAGGAGGACCTGAGTGTTCAAATGTTATAGGTGTGCAGATAGGCTGATGAACCCCTCAGCTCATTGCTTCCAGGGAAGAGCACTCAGAATTTGTGCACTTGTACACCCTGAAAACCAACAGGTAAGTAGATAATCTCTTTTATATTTTATATTCCATCTTCCCCGTGTTCTGCACTCCCTACAAAATTCAGCCTAATGCTTCTTCTAGCCAGAAAACTGGTATTTGGCAGAGATTGTAGAAGAGCAGTCTGGCAATTGCATAATTATTTAAATTATCAAATAGCTCCAATTCCTGTCATTATTATGGGCTCTTGCTTTCAATGGGTGGGAACATGAACCTATCCCTTCCTTGCAAGCTCTGCCTCTCCTTGAGAGTAGCATTTGCTCTACAAAGCTTATGTTTGGCTACACAGCACAGTGGAAATTTACATAATTAGAAATAAGTTATCCTTTCCACTAAGTGCCTCTCTCTGCTGGTTAACTATGGTGCTGCTGGTTTTATGGAAGTGGGATTTAATGGCTGTGAAGGCTGTTGCTGTGTAAGGTGCAACAACAGATCCCCAGGTCCAGTGCCTCTTCCCAGCTAAATGCTGGGTGACCTGGGCTGCTTCTTAGGGTCATCCAGTCAAGAAGCACCAGCAGCTGTCTGGGCTGCTTTTCTTCAAAGCTGGTTCTGGCTGTGGTCTGGTGCTGGGAAACCCCTAAGCCTTTCGGAGCCTCAGCTGAATTCTCAGGTCCTAACTTAGCTTCAAGGGATGCCTCAGTTGCAGAATAAGAATTTGTTCTCCTATATTTGCAGCCTATGGATTCCTCTCCTTCAGCAGGGTGTGCTCCTGGTCCTCCACCAGCTGCAGTGTATCCAGCACAGCCTACTTGCAAGAAAGGACTCCTAACATTTTGGTTGGGAATTCTACCCCACTGCTGTCTGCCTTGCTGGACTGACTCAGTGTCTTGTGTGGCAACTGCTGGACTGCTTTTCATCGCCACCTGGTATTGGGAGAGAGAGAAAAGCAGTGTCCATTACCTTGGGAAGGGAGCTGTGAGCTGCAGCACCTAAGCTCAGCAGCAGCAGGGAGCTTGGAGAAGGGAGGGAGCAGGAATGAGAACCTCAGGCTGAAGATAAGACGTCTCCACTTGCAAATGACACTGCTGAAGTGTCTAGGCCAAGTTTTGTCACAGTCCTGCCTTGACTTCCTTGGTTGCTTCTGGCCTGCTTTCAGAACTTGATTTGACCTGATCCCTTTGGTCTTAGGGCATTTAGCCATATGCTTCTCTAGCAATCTGTAGGTTCTCTGAGGTTAACCCTGTACCCTCTGTCACCTGTGAGCCTTATACTCAGTCTCCCTAGGAGCAAGTAGACATCTTTAGTAAGCCAGAACTGACACACATTTGACCAGAAATTCTTCCACACTTCAGGATAAGTATGGATAGAGAACTGTGTGTATGTATACTCTGCCACAGAGTTATTCTGCTATCACATCTGCTTCATGACAGCATGACAAGGCATGAATGTTGTTCACTAGGTTAACAAAATAAGCCTGGGTACTCTTCTCTTAAATACTGTACTTAAATAACTGTACCTTTAACTGATCCGTGAAAATTTTCACCAGCACACATCTTACTGCATCCTGGATATCAATATAATACCAGTTCCTGTGACTGGGAATTATCTACCTCTCCACCACTTTGTTCCTGGTAATTAGAATGACCCCTTGTCAGAGCAAATGCTCTTTTTCTGCTGCTTTTTTTTCTGTGCTCAGGCAGATCCTGGAAGCCTGGGGACTGTCATCCAGGTTTCCAGAGATGTGCTGTCAGGAGGCTCTGTGGTGTGCAGCCTCCTGTACAGCCTGACTGCATACTGGCACTGAACCAAGACCTTCCAGAACTGACAGCCATAGTAGAAGATGATGTATTATACCTACTAATTTCTGGATTACTGCACAGCAGTTTACCTATTTAAATTCTTCTATGGGATTGAGGACTGCCGAGGATTTCAAACAGCTGTTCCCAACCATTGACACTTTCAGAAGGTAATAAAGCTAGCTGCAAATTGACCATTGAATAGCAGGAGGAAAAAAAATAAAGTAGAAAATCAGCTGTCACTGTTGCACAGAAGGAAGCCCAGCATCTTCTGTCTTTAGTGTGAAGTAACAGAAGTTTGATTTCCTCTCTCTTTCTAGTGAGTTTGAATTTGTAAACTTCTCATGGGAGTCATAAATTGTAAATTGAATTTGAACTTCTTAACTCCAGATCTCCAAAGTATGTGAAGCAGAGAATAAATCTTTAGGCATAGACAATCTCTCTTTCCTGGCACAAAGCACTGTTGAATAAGTTACGAATAGGAAGTAGAAAAAATTTGCTTTTAAAACCAGAGAAATACTTAGTATCTGGGCTTTAGCTGCATATTGCTTCCCAATTCCATTGCCATGGACAAAATGGGTCATTAGGTTTCTTTCTGCATTTTTTTTCATCTTTCTCCTGGGAAATTTTTCATTTCTCATTCTGCCTTTTTATTCTTTCTACTTACATGACTTTAAACAAAGATGTTTGTGCCTTTTCTTCTCTGTATAGCACTGAGGAGAGATGGATTTTTGTGGACCTTTTTATATATTTTGAATAGCCCTATCCTGCTCATATAAATTGCAAAACTGTTTTGTTGTAGCTTCTGACAACCTCATTAGTTTGTTACCAGAGGCAATTCATTACAAACCTCACAAGAAAAAACAGCCCAAATATCCCTGTGTTGGTGCACCACTGAGAACCAAAGTAAATGGGAAGGAACTAAATCTCCTTGGTTTTGGGGTTTGGTTGGGCTTTTTTTGGTTGTTTTGTGTTTTGTCTTGGGGGGTTTTTGTTGTTGGTGGTTTTTTGGTGGGGTGGTTTGGTTTTGGTTTTGAGTGTTTTGTTTTTGGTTTTTTTTTTTTTTTTTTTGTGGGCTGTTGTTGTTGTTTTGGGGGTTTTTTGGGTTTTTTTTATAAATTAATGAGATAATGCAAAAGGTTATATAAGAATTTGAAGAGCATATGCATCTTCTGTTCATCCTAGTTCTATATGTTAATTTTAGCTGAATCAGTGCTGCAGTCCTTGAAGACTGCAGGATCCTGTGGCCTGTGAGAACAATATTTCACTCCACATGCAAGTTTTCTTTGTGAATTCTTTCTGTGACAAAAAAAAAAATAAAATAAAAATGAAGCAAAGGCCTGAGCTATGTCTTTTAACAGTGCTGCTGTTTTAAAAGCCAGTTCTTGAGCAGAAGCTTGGTCTGTAGGATGAATGGGAGCTTGGAAAACAAGCATGTGGTAATCAAACAGGAGTGTGAGGTGGAAAACTACCTATTTTTTACCAGAAATTGTAAGCAAAACATCGAGTTAGGATTTAGTAGAATCTTTGATGAAGGATAAACTCCTTACTGCTGTGCTAACGTGTTTGCATCCCAGTTCGTGGGCTGACACATTTTCTGACAATCTAGCCTAATACTTGCAGTATAGTTTGCCAGGGACATGAGGGAGAAGGTTACAAAAGCAAATTTTATCCTTCTAAAGGTTACGTGCCCAAGGCAGTCTCTCCATCACTGCAGAGAGGTGCTCCAAATTCCCTCAGTAAGGTTCTGTGCAGAATCATGCAGGACAAGCATCTCCTTCCCTCTCTTCTCTCTCCCTTCCACCTGCCCTAGGACAATAGATGAAGCTTAAAGAGATTAACCTTCTTAGTCTAAAGCAGAGCATGGCAGAGAGTTCCCAGAACATTAAAGTGACAGAATTTGGAAAAAAAAACCCCACACAATCTTCATAAATAATCATGAAAAAGGCGAACTGCTAAGAAAGGCTTCATGCTTGTGACTCTGAAGGCTGCCTTCAGCCCTAATAGGAAAGATAATTTGCAGAAGCTAATTTTCTGGGTCTATTTCCAAAAAAAAACCCCCTGATTTGTTTTGCTGATAATCTGTCAAACCACAGAGTGGAGTGAAATCATTATTTCATTTCATGTAGGCCATCAAATAGTTTTCTCCACATTAATTCTCAGCCACCAGTGACGCTGGTTACATCTGAATCACTGACCTGGAAAAGCTCTGAAAGTTGCTGCCAATTCCCCAGAGCCATCCAGATTCCCAGTGAGAGACAATCGTATGGGAGACCAATTAAAATAGCATCTGTGAATTAAATAAATCTATAAAAAGCATCTATTTTTCTCTACAATGTGCATGGAAATTAGCAGAGTATTTTTAAATAAATGCCTGATGAACAAATGAGCCTCTCTGGGGGAGGAGGAGAGTAGATAAATTTCCTCCTATATAAATTTGGAATAATGAAAGAGTAAATGATTAATTGTTGAAGGTTCCAGTTCATATAATTTGGGTTTTTTGTGGTTAAGATTAATTTCGGCTTTTTTACATAATAAAAAAAAAATCAAAATAATTTGAATGACTGAAGAACTAAATCGACTTTTTTAAATGTCCCTGTTAAATACTTTGTATAATTTCTGCATTTTCCACTTCAATTTGGAGAATCTGAATTCTGTGTCTTTTGAGGAACAATAATTCCTGTTTCCCCCCACAGCAATAGAGATCTTGTCATTACTTCCAGTTAAAGGGATGATTATTACTGTTTGATAGTAGTTTAGGATGGATTAACCTGCAGTATTAAATCAAAACTGTGCAGATCCCTTGGATATATAGATATTTCTTTTTCTTGTGGTGATGCTTTTTGATTGTTCCATAGACTATGAGAACTTTCCTATTTTTCATGTAGACTCATAAATCCATGGGTTTGATAATTTAGGGTAATTTTACTGCTGCTGTATTTTATCATTATTAGCCTTTGGTTTTACAGATTTGATCAACAGCTGTCCAGAGGTCAGTTTTAAGTAGTTTCTACCCAAAACTGATTGGCAAAGGGAAAGAGGGAGCTTTGACAGGAAAACTAAGCCTATTTGCACTCCACTTTGTTTTCAAACTAAGCATTTTTTCCAAAACCAAAAAAAAAAAAAAATTGTTTTTACAAAATTGAGTTATACAATTCAACTTTATATCTTGTAGCTCATATCAGTAATAACACAGGAGCACCAAATGCTCAGAATATCAAAGAATAAGCTTTGAGTGTTCTGATGCAGAACTGCAGGCATGGAAATGAACAGTTTGTAGTGATTAGCAAGGCAGTTGGTGAACACAGGTGTTTCTGCAGCTCCTGCCTCTCTGTAGTTGTTTTGCAACAGGCATTTGCCAATAAATCCATTTTGATGGTGATCCCCACGACCTCTAATTTTTTCTCCCTGCTCTCTTGCCATTTGCCAAAGATGCTTGGCCACTGCTTGCCAAGAGGGAACAATGCCCTGCAATATGGTCATGTGTGTTATTCACCTGGAGCTAAGGCCCAGGCAGGTCTATAGCAGATTGTCCTGCTGCTTTTGGGGGCCTCCAGAGCCTGCAGGTTTTCTAGAAGTTTGTCAGTGAACAGATTTGCCACCCACAAAAGTACAGGCTGCTTCCTGCATGTCAGGTTGCTTAATGTCAGATTTTTTTGCTAGACAAGATGAAGGATAAATGAATAGGTTTACCTTGAAAACAAAGCTTTGCAAGTGTGGAGAACGTTATTTTTAAAACAACATGCATGTTTTGTTTGTTCAATGTTAGATTGCAGCTGCTCTAGACATTCTTGTGCTTTAAGCAGATAATTGCACTCTACAAACTTGGAAGGTTCCAAGATGTGCCCCAGGCAACATGCCATTTTCAAGCTCTTATTTAATTAATTCTTCTTCTCCCTTATTAGATGCTGGTTCTTGGAGTATTGTTCACCAGAAAAATATCATTCAGTCTTATAGATAAGAACTGTACTTAGACCATCATGTGGCCATTAATCTGCTAATGCTTATCCTTTTGGCAAAATGTAACTTTATCTCTGTTCTTTGCTGTCCCATCCCAGTCTCTTTGCTTTCATCAAGCTCTTTATGGCACTCTCTAGCAAGTTCTTAACTTTAACAGATATTGGGTCTTTTTCATGCATCAGAGCCCAAAAACTTGGCACCCGTTTAGGTGCTGAGCTGCACTCTTGGAAAGCTTTGCTCAGGTGGAGCACACTGAGCTGCTTACAGTCTGGCACTGCTGTGGTGCTCTCCAAAGGCGTGTGGTGCACTCCAAATGTTGGCAGTGTAGGCAGGGAACTGGTGTGTTACTCTCGTGGACCTGCATGTGCAGACTTGTCTCTTTGTGTGTGATAAATTGCATTTCTCTCTTTCCATCTACCTTGGATGGAATTATCTGTGAAAGGCACAAAAGTTTTATGCCTTTCTGGTACTCCTGATGCAGTCGGGGTTAAACATAGAAGCAAAATTGTAGTAGAAGCTCTTTGCTTTCTTGTCCTAAATCACTACAACCCTGTGTCTACAGTGGATTCTGGATCAGGCTCTGTATTGTTGTTCTTGTGTATTTGTACATAGAGAATACTAGTATCAGCTTCTTGGTTATTCTTAATTTTTCCAAAAGTTGCAGAGAACTGGAAATGTTCAGTGCTTGCTACCAAACAGTAACTCATTTAACCAGTCTATTTGAAGAGATTGTATCTCTGGAATTTATTTGCTTTTTGCAGACATATTCTTAATTCTTTACAGGTCTTCTTAGCTACCATTTGAGAAAGAGGGGGAAAAAAGAAACACATTTTGATTACAGCTATTGATCTTATACTTTAATCTTTGCTGCTCAGATACAGATATGCCTTGCATACACCTTGACAGACACTGAAGATTTATGAAGCTTGGAAGAATTGACCCTAAATTCAAGCTCTTGGTATTTTTTTCCCCTCCTCATTTAGGATTTACTTTATTATTCAATGGATGGACTAAAACTAGCTCCCTCAAACTAGTTCTTAAGAGCACATGTACAGAAATAGACCTATCATCCTATTTACTTGGGGTGAAATCATATTAACTTCATAAGCATAACATTAGTACTTCATAAGCAAAAACATATTCTGTGCATAGGTGATGTGTTAATACCCTGAATGAAAGGTAAATTTTTTTTGTCCCAAGTCTCAGAGCAAATTAAAGCTTGTCCATGCTGACTGGTTGTGATAGGAAACTTATGATCTGTGACCCCCCCTGCCAATAAATAGTTATTTTTTACAGTATTTCTGAAAGAGTCTTTTCATAAAGGATTATATATTCTGTGGGGGTTTACAACTTATCCTGCAGTGTTGCTTGTTATTCCTGACACTTGCTCCACATTATCTGCTTCTGCAGAGGGAGGCAGAAAACACCTTGTTTTGTGGAGAGCAGTGAGCAAGCTATGGGTGGCCAGGAAGAAGGGAAATTTCCTGAATAGACAGTTTTCATGAACAATCTTTCCCCCATCTATCCTTCATAAATTTGTCAACCTTCATTCCTTCTGCCAGTGGACCTACTTCTGTCCTCAAGGATCTGTTTGCCTGGTTCTGACTGTTTTCAATAGATGTGGTGTGTCACAGCTGGCCACAGAGAGCAGTGGGTTTCTGACTGGAATACTCTTTTGGCTGCTTCTTCAGGATTGCTTGGGCTTAGACGAAGCAGTCTTAAAGGACACCTGATCCCAGCTGTTCCAAATCTTGACATGTACTTGAACATTTCCTAGAGGCATCTGAAGGTTTCCATGTTAAAGGGAAGTTGTCATGCGTGCTCATACCTGTGTCTGTATAGCAACACTGGAAATGTTCTTTGCTTTCCTGTGCCAACATGGCCCTGCCACAGATTTGGGATCACTTGAATGAGGTGTAAATGGCAAGAGTAAGATAAACCCTTGGTTACCATGATAGCAAATACATTAGGAGAGCCTGAATAGAATCACCAGTTCATCAGAATCACATCTTCCCTTTCTGGCCTCCTCTTTTGAGTGTGCTTTGCACACCATCCCACTGCTGTTCACTCACAGTATTTTTTTCAGCTTACCCAGATTAAGGTAAACTCTCTCCCCTCCATCCATTCTGTGAGGCTGTAATGACACTTTGTTGCTTATGCTTTTGCACTAGATCAGTCTTGAGTGCTGTTTTTTACCCTGACTACAGCGCTGTACAGACTTCGTCTCTAAAAATCCCACTGAAAATCCTATGTTCTGGAATGGAACAATCTAAACAAACCTCTGCCAGAAAAAAAAAATTGCAAAACAGCCCAAAATGAGTGGAGGCTACAGCTAGTAAGTCTTTGCATTTCCAGTCACCTGACCAGCATTTCCAAAATTTGCATTCCTAATCTGTGGATCTCAGTCTGTGATCACCCTGGACGTGGGTTTGGAGTAGACACTAATCAAGCACTATTGAGCAAAACCCATTGTAGGTGACTTGCTGGGCTGAAACTCTGCTGTTTTCCCTAACAGTCAGCACTGTGCTTCCAGAAGGCAGCACCAATTATTGTCTGATAGACAGTAGAATACACTTAGGTATTGATTTCCATAAAGCAGGAAGGATACAGCTTTCATTTTGATGTATTAAGAGTGCACAGACTTGGAGAAACTCAGTGCCAAACAGAAGCCTGACTAAGCACAAAATGTGGCTTGGCCCTTTATTTTAAGGGACTGTTCTGTGGTGGTTTCATAGCAGCTGCTATTTATCAGTGTGTTGATCAGAATTAGACATCTTATACTGGAGCCATTTATTTGTAAAACCATCAGCAAGATTCCAAGAAAATTCTTGATTTCTTTCCTTACTTGGACCATAAAATATTCCTCTAGAAGAAATGCTGCATGGACCAGAGTCCTCAGGTGCATGTTACAGAGTTTTAGTAAGTATTTACTTATGTTAGTGGTTCTCTCAGGTAGTGGCCATCCTATGTAGGAGAAAATCAAGGGTGCTCCTGATAGGAATGAGAACTTTGAGAAAGAGGAAGGACACTCCCTGGTGTGGAGGTTCCCAAAGAGGCATGAGAACTTCTGTCCTGTGGTGTCACAGCAGGATGCAGGATTACTCCAATTCCTATTCAACTGATGAGCAATGCATGAACACAAGAACTCATGCTGGTACTATTAAAAAGGTGATTCCCCCAAGCTACATCCCCTAGCATTCCAGCACAACTCTCCTTGTGTTTGCTCTTTATTAGCTTTATCTACTCTTGCTTGAATAGTCCTCTTGGATATGCATTCACTCTTTTACAGTTTCCTTGGGGGCAGTGACATTATTACAGAACATTTCAGATGTCTTAGGAATTTAAATAAATGGGACTGGTATGGATGAATTTTCCAGTTTAGCAGAAGACATCTCAGTGTGGGTTTTCAGTTCTCATTAGCTGATCCAGCAAGGGAGCTTGTTTCCACATGTTGGACACTGGAGCCCAGCCATAGTTGGAAAAGTCCTTTTTATGTAGAGAAGTAGTAAAGATGTGCATGTGTTATTAGACATCCATGGGGCTTGATTAATTAATTTCCATACTATCTGCCATCTCTCATTCCAGAAATAAATTTCATAATATCAGCTAAAGGATCCCAAAATAACAGAAGAAACGCTGAAAAATGGAGATAAGGAAAATCTTTCACTCACAAAACTTGTGCTGTGTCAAGTGGACTGTTGTGAGAAATGTGTGTGCCAATTAAGAATTGGTAGAATGTTATACTGCCCAAAGAAAAATGTTTTTAATTAGCATTATTCTCCAGTATTTTTTGAAAAGGGCATATTTGAATATTCCAAAAGATTCATACAGTTAAGTGCCTAGAGCCCTGACATGTTTAGAACTGATACTACACTCGCATACTATTTAATCTCTTTCATTTCAAGTTATCATTGAGGGATGTCATGCTTGTAAAGTCAGCAAAGTACATGTCTGCTGTGGCCTCCGGGGTGGAGAGAGAAAATGTATATATTTCATAAAAGTGTGTATGTATATATGTGTGGGTATGCATATGTGCATTTCACATATAGATGTATGTGTTCATATTAAAAAAATGTGTATTTTTTTTTAATGATGCTATTATGTGGAAGAAATACATAAAATATTTACCAGGAACAATAAGATGCTGACAGCCACCCTCACAGATGTGGTGAGAATAAAAGGTATTAATATTGTTTGCCAGAGGTTGGGGTTACAACAAGGGGTGCAGATATCTTAGTAGAACCAGGAAAATTCCAGATTTAATGCTATTGTTCCTGTCTAAATTGTTGGAAGATAAAGGTTTGTATGCTAATTACATTTTTGTCTTTGTCATTCTTTAATAGTTTGGAAAATTCAAATCAGTGATCGCTTTTCTCGGTTTTTCAGCATCTGTTTTTTTAATTAAATCCCTGCATGATTTATAGCTCATTCCTCATCAGCTTGTCCTCCAAACTGTTGTCAAAACCACTTAATTTGTTGTTCTGTCTAAATAAATAAAAGGGAAGGCAAAAAGACATAAAGCTTTCTTAATGTTGTTTGATATGAACAGATTTTAAAACAAAACAATGCTACCAAATCTACAAGCACGGGCAGTACTGTCTCCTCACTTCTGATGGCTCTACATCTCAAACCCCTTGGTTATTCTTCTAAGCACTGTACCATGTAGGCTTAATTTCCTTGGGCAACCCAAAACATTAACCTAAAAAATATTGGAATATTTCTTGCAAGACCGTCTTTGAGTGATCATGTTGGTCAGCAGAAACCCCAACACCCAGTCTGGTTCGTTCCATTTCTTCTTCTCCAAACATTTGTGACAGGTTTGAGTAGCAAAGTCATCTTTTCCAGGACACAGCAGAGGTAGATGTCCATACTCCAGAATCAAAAAAGTTTTTGTAACAGAAATGTACAGCTAGCTAGAGCTGAATGTACATACAAGTATACAGAGAAATGTCTTGCTTTCAAACACAAAGGCATTTCATCTCTTTGCCTTCTTTAATAGAAATGCTGTGTCTCGGCAAGATAATTTTTGTGTTTGTTTGTTTAGCTTCTGCCTGTTGCCAGGGATTTTTTTTCAATACCCATTATGTTTGTGTTCAGATTGTGTAATATTTCTTTTTGCATTAGGCTGTTCAATTATGGCAGGCACACAACAGCAGTACAGGAAGACAATAAAGAGATTTTTACAATGTGGGTAAAATATATGAAAAGAAATACTATTTTGCTTTTTAGCAGCCTTTTATTAAGCCAGAAGTTTCCTCCAGGGGACAGACAAAAGAGATCCTCACAGTCTATTGCAATGTGTATTAGCTGGTGTGGTTCATCTTTCATTTTGAACTGGCTGTGGGTACAAATTGAAACCTTTCCAAACAGCCTGGAATCTTTCAAGCCTCCCAAGACCTGAGCATCCATCTGCAGCTAATTCTGCAGATGATTCATCTCTTGTCTTCAAAGATGATATGGGTGCAAATTATAATCGCACTAAGCCATCTCAAACTTTTGAGATGTTCAGCTGAATACAAATATGCATCTGTTTTCTTTACAACAGACTGGACCAAAACTTTAACACTTAATCCCCTGAGCTTTTGGAATACTGGTACTCTGTAGTTGTGAGCAACAGCCCAGTCATTTCCATGTTTTTCCATGACTCTTGGTGTCCATGCTGAGTGCCAAGTTCATCACAATCACAAATTGTCCAAGGGTAGAGTGTTTGAATTGCATGTTATAATGCAAAAGAGCATTTCAACAGATGCCCAAATTACAGCCAGAACTGCATCACAGCCTGGCTGAGTAATACTGAGTCTACTCTGTGTGCTAGATGCTAAATCTTTGTCTCACTTTGGGGAACAGTTGGCTGTTCCACTGGACCCAGAGGAAGTTCCTTTCCTGCAAGGAGGAAAAGTGTGTTTGCAGCTTGGTCTGCAGTACACTGCCATTCCTAACCCTGCCTTTCTACCACCTTTTCAATCTCCCCTTTGGTATTTAGTGCACCTGCTGCCCCTGTCTCAGCTGTGCTCTCAGACATTGCCTAGGCAGAAATATGAATCAGAAATTAGCTTATGCAGTTTTAATGCCACCTTTAAGGGTCCATGTCTGCACTTCTAAACAGGATGAATCTCCACTGATTTACTTCATTGTCAACAGTACCTGCTCAGACCACCTAAAATGTTATTTTGATTTCCATCTTTACTTGTGTCGCTTTCCTGTGTCAACACTACTACACACCACAGAAGGTCTGAACTCTTCCTTTCATTGTCACTTCTCACAGGTGCTTTTCTCTGCTTTGGAGCTGCTCTTCTCCCACAAGCTCTGTGCCCTCCTCAAAGGTGTGTCATGGACTGGCTCTCAGGGGATGGGCTCACGTGGGTCACCATCCCAACCCTCACCAGGATGCAGCCTGGCACATCTAACATCTCCCTCTGAGTCTGGAGAAGAGCAGCTGATGGTAGGTCACTTTTCATACAGCTCTGTTGAGAAACTCTAAGAGGTGTTCAGTTTCTGTTGCAGGGTGGCTTTGACTCTTTTTGTTAGCTTTCAGGAGCAGAAGGTTTTCAGCTTCTTCATGATCCTATGTAATCTTAATTTTACATGCTCTTCTTTCTGGAAAATGCTGTGGATTCCTTCTCTGTCCTAAATGTCACTTCTCATTTAGGCAGCCCTGTCTAAACCACAGCAGGTATTATTTGCTTCCTTGATGTTTGCTTTTATGTTCTATGTACTAAATTCACAATAAGCAGTGAGGGATCCAAGCTGTGCTGGGATGTGCGGTGTGAAACAGCTGGTGCTGAGGTTGCTCTCTCTCTCAAAGGATGTGTTGCTCTGGAGTTGAATATTGTTTCTTCTGGTGGCAGCACGACTCTGAACTGTCCCCTGCTGTTACCTGGAGTGTATTGGGCATTTTCTCAGGCATCATCTTCCAGTCCAGTACATCCCAAAGGGATGCAGTTTGTGCACTTGGTGAAGTTGGGGAGGGGAGACTGAATTAAAACATATAAGAACAGTTGTGAGATTAGTGTCAAAGCAGTGCCCAGATTTCAACTGACAGAGTTAGAGGACTGACTCAGAAATCCCCAGAAATTAAGGTGTGTGCAGGCTGGCACATACCTTTTAAAAACCCGCAGAAATAAGAAAGTACCTATCTGCTCTGTTAATTCCTGTCCTGTGAGGACCCACAGGGTGGGACTGTCTGGTCTGTGCAGGCCCTTTTAAATAAGACAGTCTCTTTCTGCCCTAAGACTAGGAAGTACATGGGTTTCTAGGTTGTTGGGGTGGTTTTTTCCCCTTCCTTCCGAGCTTTTCAGCTGCTGAAGATTTCCTTCACTTCAGTGCTACAGACAGCGAGATCCCCTTTAGGGGTCATCAGAGAGTTTCTGGTCCCATTAATCAGGGATAGAGGCTCCGTATTGAACTGCCCTGTTGATTTTGGTACCATATCAATAGCAAGATCTCTGGCCATTTAAGCAGTCAGGTTGTTGCTTTGTGGTGTGTCAGCTGTTGAGCTGTTGCCTCCCACCTTGAGTCAGCCATTTTTACACCAGGTTGTTCATTGATGGTAAATCATCAGAAAGTGGTTGGGACAAAACAGGTCTGCATGGAAACCACAGGATCTGGGTTTGAAATTAACATTTTCTGTACATTCAGCCCCAAAACCTGTAATACCTCAGCTGGTAATGCTGGTAATGCATGCTGATAATACCTCAGCTTTAGCACCTCGTCGTCAGCCTCAAATGACCCAAAGATCCTTGAGTTTCAGTTGTATTTGTGTGTACTTTTGTTTTCATATATGCAGAAATATATGTGTTCTTATGCATAAGTCAGAGTATGGCAAAACGATTGTTTCTTTTTAAAAAATATCATAAAGGAAGTATATAAATATACTGATTTCACATATCTTTGTAGTTCTTTATAAAGTTTACAGCCAGGAAGCACTAGCATGTAACAGCGAAATCAGAATGCAGAACAGAAACATTTTGTATTAACTCGTAGATTAAATTGGTTGCATAGCAAATGTATTGCTAAGCTCTACATCTATTTGTGTTTCTGCAGTACAATATAAGTTCTTAATTCACTCTGCCTCTGAGGAATGCCTCGCTCTACAGGAGAAATGGAGCACTGGGTAGCTAGTCCTGAATCTGCTGTTGAGATTTTTGACGTAAGGGAGGAGACAAAGGAAAGGAGAGGAGTCAAGGTCCTTTGGAAAGGAATAGAAAGGGGGCAGAGGTTACTGGTTTGTTGATCACTGCAGTTTGTCCTGTATTCTCAGTTATCTCAATTTCTACAGGTCTTGCTGGGTGAGGGCCTCTGTTCTGAGTGTACATCTGGGTGTGCAAGGAGGTCTCATGACCAGCCAGTGGAGTTGTACTATAGAACCAGAGGCTCATGTGCCTGCAAAAGGAGCAACTGTGTGTGCCTCTGTGTACGATTGCTAGTGAGTGTAAAACTGGATTATCAGCAAGTAGTATAAGAGGCCTGTGAGCTGGCTATCAAGGCAACTGAGTCTGGGCCAGATACCAGTGGGACCAGGGAGTCTGTAAGTTGGCTCTGGTAGGGTCCCAGAAGCCCACAACTAGGGAAACCATAAGATCCATAAGCTGGGAGTGGGGGTCAGCTTAGTGGGATCTATTTGCACGTGAGTGTCTCTTTGTGAAGCAAAGGTGAAAGGATCCAGGGCAAGATACTGGACAGGCAGAGTGCCTGAGGCCAGTCGCTGGAGGGATATCTGATACATGGAAGAATGTTTGTGGGCCAGCAGCTGCAGTTTGTGGGCCCCTAGTGGGGGTGCTGGGCCTAAGGTGCTGCAGGTGGAGAGAACAAGGATTGGGGACAGGCTGGTGGATAGACTGTCTGAGGCCAGTTACATAGTGCACAGATACGTGTGTTAATGTGTGTGTGTATTGTCCATTAACAGACTTTTGTCCTGTTCAACCAGAGAGGAAAACAAGAGGAAGGTGTTGCTGTTTGTGTGAGTGCTTGGTGTTTCTCTCTGCTGTGAGCTGTATAGCTGGCCATGTGTCTACACATCTATTGGTCATGTACCTGTGTTTTATGGGCACCTATTAGGGATAGACACTCAACCTCACTACTCATGGAACCAGGGAACGTGGAGTGCAGCAGCCTTGACTCCATCTGGCTACTGCATTTGACAACTCCTAATGTATTTGTCACAAACTCTATGAATGCTAAAAAGCAATAAGGTATTCAATATATATTTTTCTATTGTGACTGCTGAGAAATAACAGTAGGGCTTTGCAAAAAAAAACATATTGCATAAATTGCTTCAGACCTCCTGCAGCAATAATTTGCTGAATTGTTTGGTGATCACTGAAAGGCTTAGCCAGAGAACAATGTTCTGTTCTGTACAGACAAGAACAGACTGAATTTTTTGTGTGTGTGTGTCATAACATCCATTCTGTAACAGGCTGGAAGAATCTGCTGGAAAAAAATTCTGATGAGGAAGAAAAGTTAGTTGGCTGAAAAAATGTTACAGAACAAACACACACTCCATTTCGAAGCAAGTTCTTGTGCAGATGATATACTGCCCTCAATTGGTACACTTAACTTCTGCTGACAAAAGTCCTGCTGCAGCTTGCTTATAAAACATAGTGACAGAAGGCTGAGAACAGTCTTCCATGTTAACCCTAGTGAGTACGTGATGAAACCCCACCAAATCAGCATGATGTCATTTGTTCTGCATTCTCTATTCATTTGTACCTTGGTTCACACCGAGCTTATTCGAGGGAAACGCTTCCAAACCTCTTACAAAAACCTAGACAGCAGCTCTTGGAATGTGGCTGTGAAACTACTTCCACAGGGCTCCATTCCATTCACTGGCTTAGTTTGTGATCTTGTTGCTTGGTTCCCTTTTGAATAAAAAGAAAAAATAATAATGTTTCCAAACTACCACAAGGTTTAGTCACTCAAAAAAATACAACATTTCTGTCAGAAGATAAACACCTCACAGAGCTCACTTCAGGACTCATTACCTTGACATCTTCTAGACAAGCAGCTGAAGCCTGTGAGACGAGCTGCTGTTTATGCCAGATCTGAAGCTCCTCCTCCCTGCTGTCAGTCTGATCAAGCATAAGTAATGTTGCATCATGTGTCTTCTGCAGGGGGTGAGGGGTCAGTAAATTGGCTCTTCTTGCACTGGAATACATTTGGTTATGATCTGTTTCAAGCCTTACTCATTTTTGGGAAGGGGCCATGAGTAGTTGTAGGTTAGGCAATAATTTTCTGACAGACTGGCTGTCAGAATAATCCGTAATTATGTTTTTCTTGGCCTGACTGTAGTGTCTCAGCAGCTACTGTCAAGACCAGCCTTAGGTAGACAAATCACTGCTGTTGCGCCACTGAAACCATTTCAAGTAACACCACTATTACACCCACAGCCTCCAAATGATGACACTGACTGTCAGCAGGGAGGGTGGCTGAGGAGGCAATTTGCATTTAGGAGCATTTGGTTGCTGCTTTGCAGGAGAGTCCATTCCTATACAGACCCAGGCTCTTCTAAATTCTAAATTCAATATGTTCACGTCGAAATGTTTGTTTAGGAGCATTTCAATGGTCAGATAACAGCAGCTGGGTTTCTCTTCCATGTTTTCAGTGTGCTCTCTCATTTGACATTTAGCATAAAAAATCTTTTTCACTCATTCAAATCAAATCTAGAGCTAAAGGCAATCCCCACCTGTCACAACCTCAAATCCCAGTGTAACCTCCTTACTCCCACTGTCTCAGAGTGTGAAAAGTTACTCTATGGATATATCAGACCACTACTCCAGACAGCCCAATCACTCCCACCATGAGAGCTTATGGCAGATGAACCCAAGAGCTCATCATGCTGGAAACTAATTGGTTACCTGCAATCATGCAGGAAAGGGGGTTTCAGTTGGAAGAGATCATGATTTAGTTTGATGGGAACAACTGAACTTCCAGAGGGGCAAGAACTGCAGCTCCTCTGGCCCATCGGCCTCGGAGGGAGGTAACAAGGTTCCCCTCTTGGTAACTTCTTTAATGCATAAAGCAAGATGTACAGCAGTGGAGAAAACAACTTTGAATTACTGCCTTAAGAAAGACAGATTATGCATCCACGTTACACTCCTAATAATTTTACGTAGTATTAAATTGGCAGGTTTATATCACCACTGTGTTTTCTTCTCTTACTGAGACAACAGTGATGTGATCAGCCAAGAGTGGTTAGTTCACTGTGGAAAACTGATTCTTAACAGTTGAGCAAATTGTTGTTAAAGAACTTTTTACTTTTTCCTTTCTCTTGGCTTGATATTAGCCTTCCAGGTAAAATCTTGTTCTGATCTGAGGACGGCAATCAGTAATGATATATAAGCTGGTGTGTATATAATCTTTCCATTTTGCAGCATAGGTCTGCTGTCTTTTCAGTTTGTTTTCCCATCTGACATTTCTTAGAAATGTCACTTTCATCTAAATCCAGTCTGGAGCTATTATATGATAGACAGATTACAGTCTTCGTGGGCTCCCATACTGAACAAAGCTACAAATGAAAAATAGATCTTGCATGATCTCGAGATTTGGTGGAAATGGAACTATTTCCAACTGTCTTAAGCCACAACTTTCACTTATTTTAACTGTCTTCTCTATCCAGTTTATACTTTCCCACACTATTTGTCTCAAAAATACAGGGAAGAAAATGACAATAACCATGAAATTTGTATGGCATTCAGGTGGGCTGCTGCAGCTACCTGCACTGCAGGGCTGTGAGTGAGAACTCCCAGCTGGACCCCTCAGCAATTTACTGCTGGGATGCTCTGCACCCATATCATGTTACATTCACAAATTCCAAGCTGGACGTTGCTGTTTTCATTCTCTTCTGTTGTTCAGCAGCGCATGTTGTTTTTATTTTTGCAGCAGTAGTATTTAATAATCCCCAGCAAGGATTAGAGCTGTGCTGTTTGGCACAGCACGCGGAGACAACATCTATCCCTGAAACCCAACAGCCCAGGAGAATGAACAGCATATACCAGAGAAGAAAAGTAGTTGATGTGATTAAAAAAATTATGAGTCTCTTCATTCCTTATCACAGTAGAAATCAAAGGCCAGTGTTTTACCTTTTCACGTGCTTTCTTCTGATCTTTGTCATCCGACAATAGTGGCAGGAATCAGGTTATGGAACCCAGGAACTGTTTCTTTATAGTGTGACACTTAGCCAAGACTGATTGTAAGCTGACTGGATCAGTCTTGGCAGCTCTTGGATGCAGCTCTGTACCCCAGGACCTGCCATGGGGAAACCTGTTGCCCACATCTCCCATTCCTTGGCTGGGCTGGAACTGCATCAGATGCAGTAATTACCACAATGAATGAAGCAGGTGGTGATCAAGACTCATTCTAAAGTTGCTTTGTGCCATTTCAGCATTAACACAGATTTAAACCCGCTATCTGTGGGTAGAAGTCTGTAAGGGTCTAAGAAGACTACTGTTAAGAGAAAGTAATTATAAATATTATTCTTCTCAAATTGAAGGAAATGGATATACTTAAATCTAGTACTTGCTAGATAATAGTTGGTCTAATAGGATAGTCTCAGCACAACACAAGCACCATGAGTAGTGCCAGCCCAGCCAAGCAGGGAAATGCATGAGCTGAGTGAGAAGTGCTGAGTTCCTCATTCCCAGTATGGGCCCTCCAAAAAGGCATCAGGGGGTGTTCATGGTCAGTGCAGCAAAGTTTGCCAGATATCACTTGAGATCCAGCTGCATTGTGCCAAAGAATATTTCCCTTGCTTGAGGTGTCCCTTCAGACTGTGGGTTTTTATTATTATTATTATTATTATTATTATTATTATTATTATTATTATTATTACTCCAACATCTGCAGGCCTGGCTGTGCTGGGAATTGTAGTAACAAGGGTGGTGGCTCTCACCCTTCTAGCCTGCTGTCAGAAACAAGGTAGAGCACACAGCCAGGAAAAACAAAAGCTTGGGGTTGAGGTGGGATGAGGAAGTAAAAATTAGGCATTTGACTATGCAGTACTCGGCTGTTTATTTGCTAAGCTTTAATAGTTTTAATACACATCAGCATGTATGTAATGCTTTGAAAGCGTAGGAAAAAAAGGAAATTCAACTGCTATATCTCTGAATTTCGGGTAATGTTTCAGAACTGCAAGGATTTTGTAGTGATTAATCAGTATTGCCTGAATTTTTTCTACCTGTGCTGTCTCTGATAGGCATTTGCTGAATGATTTTTATGATGATGCTTGGAGAATTCAGCTCAGCTATATTTTGAGGCTGCTGTTAATCTGATCTGGGGAAAAAAAAAAAAAAAAAAAAAAAAAAAAAAAAAAAAAAAAAAAAAAAAAGGGGAGAGGAAAGGAAGATTAACCCNNNGAGAGAGAGAGCAGTATTGCTCACTTCTAAAATTAATTTAAAGCTTTTTGAATGCCCGGATCACAAATGTTCCATATCTAATTACCCAATGTCCTCTTTCAATGTGTCATTGTATTACTTTCTTTCCTCTTTTTAATATTATGGAAATGTAAAATAACTTGACCTTGAATAGATACCTTGTGGGGATTCCTTTAATATATGCAGTGAATTAGATGAATGCCCGTTGATAGCTAAAAGAATTTCAGCTCTTCTATTTCATAACAGAGCTTTGCACTTCAGAAGCAGCAAAGTTGCTGGTGCTCATTCATTGCATTTTTATTAATTTGTAATATGTCAAATGAATAAGTGATCTCTCTTACTTCTGCTGATTAAAAAGTCCTGTTAAGAACATAGATGATAAATATATATGATATGAAATGAACTGAGTCATAAATCCAAGGTGTAGACATAATGTAATAAACCCACCTTTTCTTCAACATCATACTCCATTTTTCTAATGCGTAGATACCTATTGTCAGCTTAATTATTGTAAGGTAAGATCAACCTTAATTAATCAAAGGAGAGTAAGAGTGTCTTTTTAATAGCTAATTTTTGAAAAGAAGGGGAATAGATGTATCTACAGTTAACACAGTACACATAAATTCAGATGTAAGAACACAAGAAGATATACTAATAAACCGAGTCAGAGCAACCAAGTGTATGTAGCTGGAGTTCATGCTTCATTGACACAAAGAGGGATGACTTGCTGTCTTCTTCTCAGAAATAAATATCATTGTGTTGGCTGCCAGCTGCACCAAGCAGAAAGCTGATATAATGACTGGTGTGCTAGGGAGGAAGAGGAGAGGGATGCACCCTAAGACTTCAGAAAATTGGGGAGGTGCCAAGCTTATTGCCTATTTTTTGAGTTGTCTAATTCCTCTGTAAAGTAACTCTAAAATCATAAGCCAAGCCACCACGTGTCGCACACGACACAAAGAAATGACACTCACACACTGAGATGTCCAAGGCAAAAAAAGGGAAGTTTATTTATAGGCTTTAACATTGATAGAATTCTAGAAGTGATCATGGATTGAAAAAAATCTTCCTCTTCAACCACACTGGTCAACCCAACAGTCCATCAAAGGTCTCCTCCTTATGAGAAGAATGTAAACATAGGCAGGCAGTTACAATAACAAGAAAGTTGTTTGTGTAAAATTGCGAGAGACTCCATTGCAAAAGATAAATGCAGAAGGCTGAAACAGAACTTTAGAAAAACTTCTTAAAGAGACAGAGGAGAAGAGCAAAGACCCAGACAACAACCACGTTAATCAGTTCAAGTAGTCATGCAGCATCAGGGCGTTTGAAGAAATCCAAAGCTGGCTTTTAAACAGCTCAGGCGTTGTTTGAAGTGTGGTGTTTGGGGCATGGTTTTTTCTTTAATAGATCCAGACTATATTGATCCAGGGTCTGTTTCCTGTGAGTGAGCATTTTTAGGAAGTCATTAATTAAGATACAAGCTGATTTCCATTCCTCCCTATACAGGCACATTGGCTGCTGCTTTGGCTTTTGTGAGGTCCATTGGGATCTGAGGTCTTGCACCCCATGCGTTTGAAGCTCCTGCTTATTCCTACATGAATGCTCCACGTGAGGAGAATCAGGATGCAGCAACTATGGCAAGCCTAGGAAGAGAAGGGCAGTGCTGACAGCACCTTCATCCAAAAGCCAGACCTGTTTGATTTGGGAGCCTGGGCAAGGGAAAATTCAAATTCTGCCGAGGGCCCCAGCACGGACTCTGCTCACACTCATTAGCTCATGTGTGCAGCCCTGTCTGGGACATCAGGTAGGACTGGCAATGTCACCTCTATGTCCCACCCTCACTCAAGTGTAGTGTGCTGTATAAAGACTTTGGAAATGACATTCCACACCTGGAAACAAATCAGTTTAAAATCCAGGACTGGTGGGAAAGTTCTAACTTTCCCTTTTTCAGAGTGTGTGTATGTATATTTGGGGCAAAGGGATGAGGAGAAGAGGTAAATTTAGACCTGAATGTGGTGGGATTTTTTGGGTTGCAGGTATTCATATGTTGGTGGTGCAGCCTCCATTTATTCTCACCACAAATCTGGCTGGTTCTCTTTTCCTCAGAGTGGAGCTTGATTTATTTTATTTATTATTTTTTCACACAGCTTTAGTGCAGTGTTTTTGTGGCAATTATGCAAATTATATGTCACACCACCACATATTTTCCACATCATTTGATTTGACCTTTAAAACTAATAAGAGAATTATCATTTTTATGGGTAATTTGTGTTTCATGGTATGAGACAGCAGGACAGGGACTGATGGGAAGAACATCAGAACATAGGATAGTACTAGAGGGCCATAAGTAGGTATCCAGTATGCAACTGTGGCTGCAGTGAGCTCCTAAAGAGTAGATTGGGAGACATATTGTGGAATAAACTTCCCAGAGGGGAATTTTCTTTCCAGTAACCTTCAGTGAGCTCTGGGCTAGCCATTGTTCTTTTGGCTCATAATTGTTTCCAATACTTCCATTGATATCTTGTATAATCTACATATGGATGTGAATATGTATTCCACGTAATGTAATACAGGATATTATTTTTTCCATACAAATGTTGATAGGTTATATCTCATGATATACGCGCATGTCTAATCCCACTTAATCACAGCAAACCTCTTGCTATATTTTCCTTAGTTCATCAATTCTGCTGGTTAAACATACACTGTTTTATAATTTTTCAGTTATTTTTGACGCTGCTATGGTCAACTTTTCTATACATCCACCTGCTAAACTACTTTGAAAGGTGAAATGCTAAAAGCAAACAGAATTATCTATATATTGTCTTCCCCAAGACGTACAGAACAAGCGTGATTGCTAATAGGTTCATTAACAGCACTGTAATACTCTTCTTTCAGCCTCCTTCTCTCTCAGAAAGACCTCTGGAAAGTTCAAAGTGTCAAGAAAATTGTTGCAGAACTGTGATAAGACATGGCGTTCAAGCAGTGAAGACTCCCATAACACTGGCTAAATGCCTTATCAGTCTAAAGTGTCAGGTAAGATTTTCTGTGTGTTTAGGATGATGCCTGGCAGGAGCACAGGATCTTCTGTGTGGGCTGTGGTTTGGGGAGAGGGAGGCAGAGTATTCTTCTTCTGGCAGAAAATTAATATTTCATATGCACTCAGCTGTAATGGCAAGTACCTGTACACAGAGCCCTAGGATGTGATGGCAGGGTTCCCAAATGGAATAATGTACACCAGTATTTTGACCACACTTACCATGTCCTAGCTTCCCTCATGACTAGCTTTTATATGATATTTTCTCCTCTTATTGTTGGATTAGTCATCAACAATTTTGTTGCATTTTGTTCCCTTTTTGCTCTTTCCCTGTTCTTCAGTTTCTCTCTAGACTTCTTTCTAACAGATGTTTGCTTGTACCACCACATTTCGGGTGGGTGGTTCTATGTCCCACCACAGCAGAGCCATGTGGAACTTCAAGTACTTCAACATGAGGTTCTGCTCTGAGCTTATCATGAAATCAGTGAAAACCAGCCTTACAGTGTTAGTGTCAGATCAGAAATCAAACGAAAGTAAAAAATCACAAGGCATTTTTGGGATAACCTGATTAATTTTGCAGTTGCATAAGACCTGTGAGGATCCTGTAAATACTCTTCTCACCTTGTAAAGAAGATTGCACCTGTTCTTCCTCATCTTGCAATGCGTTTGGTTCTTTTCCCACCTTCTGCTTCTTTCCTCATCTGAGCATGCTTCTTCTTTTTCCTTGACACAGCATATCTTCAGGCTTTTCTTCACATAAGAAATGTAACAAAAAATATGAAAACCATCTGACTTGAACATGGAGGTACCCAAAAACTTCGTGCCAAATTCTAGTTTTTTCAAGACAAATTACAAAAAATGCTAAAATCTTAGTAACTATAGCAGCACAAACACCACCACTACAATATGCCGCAACAGATTGTTCATATGTCACTATTTTTCTAAAGTTCCTTGGCAAACGTTTCCATCAGTAAACAAGTCAAGAGAAAGAATTGTAAAATGGCCAGCAAAACCCCTCACATCTTCTCTAGGTAGTGAAATAAAACTCTGCTACTTATCACTATTATTCTGTTCCTCAGCCCCTCTTCTTTCACCTGTGCTGACAGACTACAGTTGTCTTTGTTTCTGCCTTCCCAATGAGGCTTTTGCCTGTCATGCCAGCATCCTCTTTATACTGCAAGTTTAGCAAGGCAATGCCATGTCTAAATGTTGGGTCACATTCTCACCTGGGGAAAAATTGTACACAGATCCATTAACTTTGTCTGAAAAATGACAAATTACGTGAGCTGCTGAGCTGGCTCTGCATGTTGTGTGCAGCATGGTAAGCATCAGTGGAACTGAAAGAAAGAATAATAGTGCCAGTTCACTAACACTTAGAATGATGATTCATATTTTTCCTATTATCTATTTTTCTTTGCTGCTTAATGTGCTGGTATCATCAGAATTTAT
This sequence comes from Rhadina sibilatrix, assembly GCA_013400275.1. Classification (NCBI taxonomy): domain Eukaryota; kingdom Metazoa; phylum Chordata; class Aves; order Passeriformes; family Phylloscopidae; genus Rhadina; species Rhadina sibilatrix. Next base: position 193,644 of record VWYO01022404.1, on the reverse strand, counting down.
GGTGGAATGAAGTGCCTGGGGAATATTGTCTGTTATGCTGCATGTTAATGATGGGCAAATGCTAAAGGTTTGGGAGTTCTTAATTGATTATTATTGGAATAATCTCTTGAAGCTAAAAAATACGTATCTCTACCATTCTAGTATATATGGCACCTGTAAAACTGGAATTGGAATATTGGTGAGTTTATGGAAAAAGTAATCTGATTTACCAAGATCTGAAAATGTCCTCCTGGGTTAGGAATGGAGGGGGTTTTGCCTGCCTTTTATAGCTACCTGTAATTTGAATGTTCCTTAAAGTTACATAAAATTACAGTAGATTGCACTGTAACATTTGTCTCTTTATGTATTGAAACAACCTGGAAAACTTATATTCACTGAAACCAGCAGAAGCTTTGTCATGAGCTTTGAAAAGAATGAATTTAACTTCCAACTCTTAATGGTTTCACTTAGCACATGAAAAGATGTTCTGGCTGTGCTTTGACTTCGGCATTGGCTGGAGTTCCAAGTGGCAGGGGTGGATAAAAAAAGTAGTCTAAGAAAAAGAAATATTTCAAATATTTGATTTAAAAAAACCCTGAGAGAAATGTCTAAATGTATCTTTAACTAATGAAAAGAAAAGGAGATATAACTGGCCACAGATATAAAATATTGTGAATGTATCAATAACGTGTATTTTTAATAATAGAAAAAAAAATAATTTTTAAAAATATGAAGATTATGGGGGTCATAGAGAAGAAAGGAAGAAGGAATATTTTTTCTGGGCATTTGAGCAAATGAGAAAAGTCCAAGATACTTAGCTCTGTTTAATCAAAATGTATGAGCAAGACTTGGGACAGGGACTGGAGCACAGCAGCCCTTGCTCCCTCTTTTGGCCTCCTCAGTCCTGAATTCTCCTTTCATGCACCTTCTTGGGATGGGGCAGTGAATGCCTGTGGAGCTGACTGCCAGATGAGAAAAGCTTTTACATTTGGGAGGGTTGCATCCCTTTTCCTCCCCATCCCAAAGTGGGAATGATTTAGTGTTCCATTGCTCAGGAGGTGGTCTTATGGATACACTGCAATGTTCAAGAGATGTTGATAGCAGTGTTGTTGAGGAACAGATCCTCTTGTAAAGCCCAGCTTTAGTTTGTAAAGGGTGTGGGGAATTGGGCATTCTCATAAGCCAAGATGTATATCAAGTGGTGTGCTAAAATAAAATGTATTTTATTTCCCTTCTCCAAAATGAATGTTCTTTACTTGAGTTCACTTCAGCTCTGTCCCCTGGATTAAAAGAAGGAGGGGGCTTGAGGGGGTCCTGTGTTCCCACTTGGCTGACCACAGTGTTTTATCACAGCACTAGCATAAGCAAAAGAAATCATTAAGTCCAAGTCCTCCAATCCATTTTTAGCAATTTAACACATTCATCACTTGCTTTTATGCCACCCATCCTTGACTTAGCAAGCGTGATGGACTGCACAGCCAGGCCTTTTCATCAGAGCTTTGTGAAAGCTGCATCCATGCATCCATCATCTCCCGTGTTTACTTCCCCGAGTGCCCTCTCGCAGTGCTTGTTTCTCTCCGTGCAGCATCTCAAAAGCTCTGGTAGGTGAGCTGGACTGTGGGTTGCTTAACTGCTGTCATGACCTGAGACTCCTGCCCTCACTACCCTGAGTTAATTATGACAACACGAACAACAGGACTTCAATCCTAACTTTTCTTCAAGGAGCCTACACAACTCACACATAATTCACATGATGCAATAGTGTTGAACAGCCTGGTTTGCCCTCTTTCCAGCATTTATTCCTGTATATCAAAGCACTGAGTTCCCAACAGGCTTAAAAAGGCAAGAGTACAATACTAATCCCTTTGTGACCTTCCTGTTGATTTATTCTCATCAGCCAACAGGTGCCTCATGCAGAGTTCAAACTAATAAATGCTGATAGACAAAACTAACAACCTTACAGTGGAACGTTGTCAGGGACAACTTCTCATCCTCTTGGTTTTTATAGCAGTGAAAAGATGAGAGAGAGAATAAAGAATAGAAAAAAGGAGGTGGGACAGGAGACAGAGAAGAAAATCCTGAAAGAGTTAGTGCCCCAGAGAGCTGCATAATGATTAACGATTCTTTTTTCAAATGGTAAGTGATTCCTTCTCAGTCCTGGATGACAATAGAATCATAACTTCATCAAAATTACTTTGAATAGCCTCATTAATGATACACAGTCTTGGTTTGTCCCTGCCTCAATGTCTGATAATATTTTCATATCTGCTGTTGAATGTGTGTTTAGCTTTGTCCTCCTCATTTGTACAATGCATTCATACCTATCAGATTATCTTTTGTTCTTGGATGTTCAACAATTCAATAAGATGGTAGCAATAAAGGGGGGGAGTGGTAAAAAGGGAGGAGGAAAAGATGAAACTTTCTTTTCAGTTTGAGGTAACTAAACAATGGAAAGGAAAGTGTGTTATATCATCTGTAGAAAGCAGCCCAGTTCATCCAATTCTAGCTGCAGAGAATATTTAGAACGCACAGACCTTAAATATGATTTCTTGAAGTACAGTACTGCCTTTGTTGCATAGACTAGAGGCATTTTCTTCTAAAATAGCTGATTAACAGAAGCAGCTCCCTTAAGAACAGCTGCACAGAGTATTCCTGTCAAGCCTCTACCTTGTATAAATATTTTTAATTAATAGATGCCTTCATCAAATACAAGAAAAAATTAAGCACTAATGCTCACCAGAGACCCTGCTATTAGAGTGATTATTTTAGATTTAGTTTCATTTGCAGATGCCATTAATTTATTTTTAATAGATTGCTAATTTAGTTTTATCTATTTCTTGTTCAGTTTTTGTAGATATTAGCAGGCTGTGCTTCCTTCAAAGCACACCAGCTTTCCCCTCCCTCTTCCTCCAGGCTCTGTACTCTCCACAGTGCATCTGTGTTTGAATTAGCTGGACCACTGCAGGCTGAGATAGAGATTAATCTGCACATCTGCCACAAGAGAGAAGTTAACAGTCTAGCTGAGGGACTCAAAGCAAAAACAGCATCAGCACTGCAAGTCATCAGTTCCGTTTGGCAAAGCAGCAGTTGTGTCACACAGGAGCAGGCTGCCCTTGCAGTATCTTCTGTTGGAGTGAGTGGCAGTGGTATTGTTGTGCAGTACACAAACCTCCTTTTGTCAGCTTGCAGTAACCACAGAATTGACTTGTAAGACATTTGTACTTGGGGAGAGAGAGATGAGCCATGTCCTGCCCGTAACAAAGGAAACATCAGTGCCACCACAGAGAGCAGAGACACCAGAGCTGGTGCCTTGGAAAGCTACAGCAGCCTGTTCAAAGTTCTCTGCTATCACAGCTCAGCTGCCTCTGCTTCACAGGTGTTTAAACTGGGGGTGTCTGTGCAAATGGACAGGATGAGGTGACTCCCAGAGCAACATGTCCAGCAGCTGCCCTGTTCCCAGGAGCTCAAACAACCCTTTGCTTGGTGTCAGCCTCAGCAGTTTTAGGCTTGTGTGCTCTTGCACACAAGAGCACTTCATTGCTATGAACAAGCTAAGAAAGTTGTGTGGAGACCTCAGAGCAGCCTTTGAGTATCTAAAGGGGATCTACAAATAAGCCAGAGAGGGACTCCAGAAGAACTGTAGTGATGGGACAAGCAGAAATGGTTCAAACTGAAAGGGGAGATACAGGTTGGCTATGCAGAAGAAATTCTCTAAGGGTGTTGAGGCGCTGGAACAGTTTTTCAGTCTCAAAGGCTGGGTTGGGTGGAGCTCGGAGCCAGCTGGTCTAGTGGAAAGTGTCCCTGCTCATGGCAAGGGATTGGACCCAGATGACCTTTAAGGTCCCTTCCAACCTAAATCATTCTGTGATTCTGTTTCTTACAAATATGGTGTTCGGGATAGTAAGAGATGGAGGTGGATCTTCTTTACCCCTTTAGACTAAGACAAGAAGTGAAGGAATAGGAAGTTTCTTTGCCCTGGTTTTGATCTGATAGCTCTGATACAGAGGGATGGCATGCCTTTTGGATTTTTTTCACTCACACAGGAACTTTAAGAAAGAGCTATGAGAGGAATCTAGACCATCTTTGTCCTGATTCTTTGTTGTTTTGTTACATACGAGTGGTATTTCCTAAAGGGCAGTGCCAATGTCTGGTCAGCTTTGCTCCATGGCAGTCAATATGTACTTTAGCACTGACTTTAGAACAAGCAGAGTACGCAGTCAACTCTAACAAGATAAGAAGCTACTGATTTTATATTGATTGAGTGAATCAGCTTCTCCAGCAGTGTGTCTCAGCTTCTAGCTGCGGATATCTCTGGATTTAATTTTAATCAGATCTCTTTTAAAAGGGATTAAAGAGTGCTGGTTGTGGTGGGGGACCATGGAGCTTCTTGTTTCTTCTGGAAACATTTTTGTTTTACTTCTGTGAGTCTTACCACTCTTAGGCTGAATATGCACCAGCACCTGTTAGATTTAAGTGTTTTTCCTTGTCAGTTTGCTGTCTCAGTCAGGAAGCAGAGAATGTTCATTCATAAACTTTTCCAGTAAGTGGCTGGATGGAGACAGGTATTCATAATTATTTTAAAAACATGCTATTAGTAAGCACATTATATTAAAAGAGGACAAATATTAATGGAAAAGAAAAAAGAAAATGTGATTATTGTCTCCAGCCTCAAAATAATACTGGATTTTTTTCTGTCATATGTGTGATTTTTTTTTCCCCTCCATACATTTTTATCAGTATCATCTCATGAAGTAGGACTTGCTTGAAGATCTTCTCATGAACATACTCCATTAAGAAAAACAGGATGTTTTCTCCAGCTGTGTTGTTACTTCTCCAAGTGGTTCCTCCAGAATAAATATTTTCCTCTTGCCTTGGGTTGCAATATATAACCAAAGCACGTGTTCTATTCCCAATCTGTTGAAACCAGTTGAAGAAGTGTGTTTTCTTTGAACTCTGGGGGTGGGGAGTGAGCTCATGCCTTCTGTTAATGGGCCAGCTGTTAAAACTGGGTGGAGCAATGTTCCTTATCTCTTCCACAACCCGTCCTCCCACCAGGGGGATATCTTCTATTAATGGGCCATTAAGGCTCACCACATGAGCCTTGTTACTGTGAAATATTGCTGTGAAAATATCCCACTGTGAGATGCTCCACCCAGTGGGAGGAGCCAACCATCCCTACCTAGATAAAAGCACAGCAGAGCAGCCTGTTTCTCCACTGGATTTCTTAGAGGGGGACCAGACCCGTCTTGCCCCCACTAGACCCTTCCACAAAATCATCTCTACTCCAACAGAACCACATCTGTAATGCAGGAGGACTTATTTGGACTGCTCCCCACACCCTGACCAGGGTGTCAGGTCGTATTCTGACTCTGTCAGGGTTTCTAGGATTTTTGTTTGTTTGTTTTGTTTGCTTGGGTTTTTTGTACTACTGCATTTGTATTTTTAATGTTCCTAGTAAAGAACTGTTATCCCTATTCCCATACCTTTGCTGAAAGCCCCTAATTGGAAATTTATAATAATGGGGGGGGGGGTCACAGTTTTCATTTTCCATTCCAAGGGAAACTCCAGCTTTCCCTGGCAGATACCTGTCTTTCCAAACCAAGACACCTCTCCTGAAAAGTATGAAAGCAGGGATCCAAAATGGTTCCCCTGTTTAAAGCAGGGTAAGTGTTTTATGATATTAACCTAACTCAGTGTAGATCTGTGTGATCTTCCTGCACTTCTCAGTTTCCTCTTTCCTATGATAGCTGTTATAATCTCTTTCACACAGCCCCTCTGCTACACAGTTTCTGTAAAAACCTATTCAGTCTTCATCCATTTAGGTATTGCTGAAGACCTACTGGATTGTGGGCACCGTAAGAATCTTCCACGACCATTTTTTATCTAGGAATGAGATTCCTGTGGTTTGCCTGTTAAGCTCAAATAGCCAAGCATAAGTACACGTAGAGAAAAATCTATTCATAGCAATCTAATCTTATCACCACTCCTAAAATGAGCACAGGGATAAGTGTGCAGACGAAGTAAAAGCAGAGTTGCCCCTTTTGTGTCTTTTAAGTCAGCTCCAGTGACATTGGGATATCGATGCAGCCAAATCATGATGAGGAGGTCAAGGAATGCAGTCTGTGCATCCCCTACATCAGAAACTGTGAAAAATTTCCTAATAGGAAAGCTTATTCCTATTAGGAAATTATAAGTTGTGAGTGACTGCAGAAACTCACAGAGTTCTAGGTCTGAGGAGCACTGTCTTAAAGACTCTGGCATAGGGTGAGCTGTTAAGTCCATATCTAGAAATGCAGTGCTAGTCTGCTCACTTGCAGGCCAGCAGGTCTCACTAGCTTTGACTCAGAAACATAAAAGTTACAATATTTTGAAGCAGTAGGGAATTTGGTAAAAGGGATGGAGACTTCAGGGAAGAATCTCAAGTTCTAGTTAAAGTGATGTGAAAGCGAACTGAATTAACAAGAAAAGGTTTGACAGCTCCGTTATGGATGCATTAGCTGTAAATATGAAATGCAGCCTGCTTAGTAGGAGCTGTGGGTAATGCCCATCAAGACTGGAATGAAGAGGTACTGATATTGATAGGGGTCTTGGTAATATTCCACAGTGCCCTTTCCAATGCACTTACAGGGAAAACTTGTAGGATGTCACTTTTCTCTACTGCCAAGGCCACAAGTTATTTTTGGCTGCTAAGGATTTGAAGTTTCATCTAGATGCCAAGGTAACCTTGGAGTATGTTAAGGAGACCTGGCTGTGGTTGTTCCTCTGGGGGTGGTAATTCAGCTGCTGAGGAGACACTGCCAATCTCTCTATCAGCCACACACAGGGAGATGAGTGTCCATGAAGAAGTTGTGCAGCTTCAGCAGAACCCAGCAATCTGGACAATTCCCAGCATCTTGGCTATGGAAAACTCTTCTGTTTAAATAAATAATGCCCTACGAGAAAGAGCACGTTGTATGCAAGATAATCTGTCTGCTGTATGCAAGATAACAAGACCATGGATTTTAAGAGTTGCTGAGAGGCTGAAAAGAACTTGCTTTGTGAGTCCTCACTGTGGAAACCATAAAATTTGCCTTAGACTGTGAGCTGTGTCAAGTACTAGGCCAGGAACAATTTACCTGTGGTTGTTCACTTCACAGATATACTGCTCTTTAATATGTTCTGCTGTCATATAAATGTGGGCTACATATTTTTCCAGAAAAAAAAAAACAACAAAAAAACTGGTCATTGTTTTCCTTTTTGTGCTACACAAAAGTACTTGCCCTTTTATTACTGGAGATTACAGATCTGCTGTGCAGCATATGCTTTCAAAAAATATACCTCAGTAAAGACAAGACTGTGTTCATTTGCAGAAGAAATGCAAGTTTCTTATTCACTCTCCTGTGTCCAAGCGTTGTTGTGCGATGAAGAGTCAGGGTGGATGGAATCAAAAAGACCCCACTGTAATCAGTGTCACATCCCTGGTGTTTTGCCTGTTCTTGTTCACCAGTGTGTGAATGTGCACATCATCATCTTCACCGTCTTTGGCAGCTTTGGGAGGTTGGAGTCTGGTGAGACTCCACACAGAGACATTCTACAAAGTCATCATCTGTCTCTTCCTCTGATTCTGAGCTCAAGCTCATGTTTGACCTCTGCCATGTCAAAGAAGAGCCCTTCCCAAGACTGAGGGAATAGGCAAGATGAGGATTTGATACCACATGAGCTTTCCCCAGAGTAAGTAACTGTAGAGTTTGTTTGTTTTTTTTTCTCTTAAGACAGAAAATAAAGCTTCTGCTTAACCATCATTGCTCTCTTTCCTCTGGAAGCCCAGTTTTGTAAGCCTAGCAACTGCATGCTGAGAAGTGGTGTGTTAAGGGAAAGAAGGAAGGAACAGCAGAAAATGTATTTGATAAGATTAACTTTTCCTTTCTCTTTTGACATTAGTGGTTCTGTTTTGCCAAGCGTATTTGTTTAGAAGGATTACCTGGGCAACTTTGAGCTGTAAATTCCTTTCAGCATCTGTTCAGAGGAGTTAATAATTTATTTGATGTGTTTGTTGTATGACAGCGTTTCTGTTCTCTTAATGGCTGAGCCATAAACATTTTTATCAGGATTCTAGATTTTATCCTAGAGTAGTGAATTTGAAACTATTTTTCTGTGTAGATTAGGAATTTCATTCTGACAGTGGTTATTTATTGTAAATCTTTAAGTCCATTACAGATCAGAAGTGTTCAAAGTTATTCTTGATGAACTACTGAACCAAGTTTTATTTTCATTTTCTTCTATTTCTGAACTTATCAGGTTTTCTATGAATGTGTTAATTGCTCAAAAATTCTAATTTTTTCCACTTAAGAAAAAAATTAATTGTTACTAAGGCTTTTTATGAATCCCCTGCTACTAGTTCTTTAAGAATCTGGTGATTTTTTTTCAGGCATTTGATTTGTCTGCTTACTCAAGTCTTCTGTTTCTACACTATGATTAGATAATTTAGCCTTAAAATGAGAAAATCACCAAAAAGACCTAACCCATAATGACTTGTAATATTACTTTTCAACATGAATAATTATTCACTGACTATTTGCGAAGTATTTAGGATTCATAAACATCTTCAGGGCAAAATAACATTTGTCACGCAGATACGCACATGCAGTTGTTAATAATAAGCCACAAATAAAACTGAAAGAGCTGACAGTGCTTATGACAAAATTATTCACTATTTTTTGTGGTATTCAGCCAAGTCTGCCTAGGCTTTATAAATAACTGCTGACTTAAGGATTCTGAAGGCCGGGCAGAACTGCTGGATCATTTTTCTCATTTCCTAGGTAGTATTGATCAGGTATTCTTCCCTGGTTGTGTTGGATGATGATTATATCCATCTGCACTTATTGTTTTAATTCTGCTGAATATAGATAGACTTTTAAAATAAAATTTAGAAAAATAATCTGCAGTCATAATTGATGAGGCCTAATAAGAAAAAAAAAAGGAATGTTTAGTACAGCAGTCACACATTTAAACAGTGCAGCTCTCAAGTCATAGTTAAGATTAACTCATAGTTGAGATTTCTCTTTATATACAAGGTGGGATGGTTTAGAGGCTTTCTTATTCCTTCTTTTTGCAAAGTCGTGTCGAATCCTGATGGGAAATAGATTCCAGAGAACAGCGCCAGTCGTTTCTCTGTAGCAAACATGGTTGTTAATGGAAAGAAATGCAAGACAGCCATCTGTTGGCTTGTGCAGAAAGCTGTTTGGTTCCCAGCCCCGGGGTAGGCTGCTTGCAGCCCCGGCAGGAACGAGTGCAGTGCTCACTGCGAGGGTAGATGGTGTTTGTGCACAGGTTCAATTCAGTCTGAGCACCAGTCCACCAAGAGGGAAATGTGTGCCTGTGAAAACGGGTCCTGGGAGTGCTGCAGACACCTGGGACGCAGGCAGGGCTCTGTCATCAGCACGTTGCTGCTTGGACAGAGCATTTCTGCATCTTTTTCCAGGTAGCAGCTCTGTGCTGGTGGACTGTGTAGCCAGGTGCTGTCAAAGGATTCAGCCCTGCCCAGGGAGAGCAAATGCACAGCTGATCTCTAAGTGTGTGGCAGTGTAGTACAGGAGACTTGTTCATCCCTGGGCTTGTGTGACACCTTCAGGTCTACACTGTAAAGAACATACAAGTGAAGATAACAATTTATCTTAAAATGCTTGGGGTTAGGGTAAAAATTGAATTAGGTGTCTTGGATCTTTATGTTTTGTAGGCTATTGGCTTTTATTAAAAACCTTTTTCCATCATACAGATCATGAAATGAAACAGTCAATAATTGGGTCTTTGGTTGTCCCTGACACAGATTTACAATGTGATAAAGGAGACTAGTCATTGCCATTTGTGCTGAGGGGCTGACCAGCACATCTTCTTTCCCATCTGACATACTCTCCCAGGCTTCTGGTTTGAACTGAGACTATTTTAAATATTCCAGGATCTGGGGCCATTTAGGTAGGTTCAATTCCCAATAAAAAAGAGGTAACTTCACCCTGCTGTCTGTATCTAGATTTTTTTTAATTAGATAGAGAAAAAACAGTGGATATACTGGCTCTCCCTCTTACCACAGCAATGATTGAGCAGGTTCTCTCTCTTTCAAGGGGCAATAACACGAAGAAGAGCTCTTGATATGATGCTGTGTGTTTGGGCAGGGATTTTGTGACCCTTTCACACATTGTTGCTGTCACTAGCCAATACAGCTGCGTGCTGGTACTCAGGATTAAGCTCCAAAACACAGCAACTTCAATGGAAATTTTATCAGTGTTCTTACCTGGCACAAACTGCAATTTTCTAGAGGTTCCCTGGTGTACTCTTTTTGTTGTTGTTTTGCGGGTTTTTGTCTCTGCTGAGGCTGATTACAGTTAAAGCTAGGAAAAAATTGAGCCACTGTTGAAAATCACACCCTCTACATTTCTGAGCACAGATAGTTTGAATTTCAGTTAAAAGCTGGCGTGAAATAAATGGTCACTTGTTAATTCTAATGTAATTCTAAATGGGTGTAAATTAATTGTGGGGTTTTTTCTCTAAGTTCTTCACATATCCTTCTGTAGATCAGTGAAATCACCAGAAGGGAATGCAACCACCGGTTGTAAAAGATGAAGGCCGAGGAGCAGGAATGTCTGAACCATAGGAAAGGGACCCAAAGAACTGATGATGCTAAATAATAGGGCAGAAGGCTGTAGTGGTTGAACTGCACTAATGATCTGTTTGCTGTATTTTGTGGCACACATCCTTTGTGAACATTTGACACCCATGATTGTTTTGGTGGAGATCTGCAAACTGTCTGCAAACACAGAGGGTTTGACCTCTGCATTCTGTGTGATGATCATGTCTGGTATTGTGGATCCCTGTGCTCTCCTCTCCCCTCACACCCCCCTTCAATAATTTGGCTTAGATTGTGGCAGCTTCTGGTTGGGATGCATTTATCCCACGTTTTCCACAGGAGATCAATATTCTGTTTTGATGGAGCTAATGCTGAACTGAGTGAGCTGAAAGTTACAACACTCAGGTTGTAATTCTCTGGGAGCTTCAAGTTGGATGGGGAAATTTTGTTAATTATGAATTCTCCAGTCCCTAGCAGAGGTTTAAAATTATTCTTTGAAGTGACAATATACCCTTACTACACAGAAATGTTCTCGATGTGTACAGGAGGTAAATGTTGTGGCCTGAGTCCAAACTCAATGGACAATTCAGTTGGAAAAGCATTCCAGTCTGTATGTATACAATAGGAATATTCCTCACATCCCACTTGCTAGTAGAGTCCTCTTACCTGAGCACAAGGCCCCCGAAAGAATGGAAGAAAAAGGTTATACAGTTTCAGGGGAGATGCCTGACAGATTGTGTGCTGAATTTGAGAAGCTGCCCTTTCTGCTAGGTAAGGGTTTACTCTTGCTTCCTCAGCAAATTGTGACTAAAAAAGGTCTAGACTGTTTCTGATTTTGTTATATTTAATATGAATTTCATGACTCTGTCTCCATTCTAATCTATAAAGTCTGGATTTTTCCTTTTAACTTAAATGCCCTGGTTTTGAAATTGCTGACTGCAGCTCTCTGGGGGTATTCACTTCCAGAAGCTTCTGGGGAAGGATTGATCCTTAATGCCAGAGTTAGGTACAACTTTTGTCCTGCATAAATAACTTCATTCTCAGAGCAATCTGGAGCAGGATGTGGGAGTTGATATATTGGTTTGTGTTGATGGTAAGGGAAAGGTAAGACAGCTATGACAGACATGGTGATGGGGGCTTTATGCTTACTGAAAGCTAGAGAAAAACTCTTAGAAATTTTGAAGCAAAACCAAACCAATTTCTTGAATAGAATGGAATGGTTTCCTAGGAATTCTGAATATGTTTGATTCTGTTAATAACCTTGTCCAGGCTTTGCCTTTGACCCCAAAACCAAGATAAGAAGAAGGTTTTACCATTGTTGCTCAAGACAGATGAGCTTCTTAGAGCCAGCTAACAAGTGTAGATTATGTCACTACAAATACAGAAGGGGAAGGTGACACTTCAGGTGCTTGCCTCTGGCGAGGTATGTGAGGCCAGTGCTGTATTCCTATCCAGGCACAGCCTTTCTGCTCATCTTACAATAAATTAAACTGACTACTTGTCACTAGGGCTGAAGCAGCTTTTTTTTTTTTTT
>VWYO01022404.1:167469-181508 GCA_013400275.1 Rhadina sibilatrix | reverse complement strand
TTTTTTTTTCTTTCTTCCTTTCTTTTACCTCAGGGTAACTAATACACCTTTGTTTTCTTGTGGTAAAGCATAGTGAAAGCAAGACACTTCAGTTTACAAGGTCAGTGCTATGCATCTGCCTGAAGTTGACATATCTCACAGTGAAACTGAAGTATTCTGACTTGCTGCCTTTTTTTGTTTGTTTTGTTTTAAAAAAGAAACGAGCAAACAAAAACCCTAGCCTGTGTGTGCTAATTACCCCAGCTAAACTCAGCATCCTGAGCAATGAATTGTTTTAGCTGCACAATTCCTAATTTATGCTGGTATGGAGGTCCCAATGCTGATAGTAGAATTTCTGTCTTGGAAGTAATCAATCTTCTCCCATGGGCAAGCAGTGTCCCTTCATTTCCTGGTTGTTACTCACTTGCATATTTCAATTTGATTCACTCATCTGGCATTCTGCTGTTCTCCTTCCCAGATGTACCTGCTCAGATTTAGTGACTTTTCAAGTGCTTGTCCAGCTGTGAGCTTCCTGTCTCACTGTCACCTGCTCTCTTCTGAAGCAGATGTGATTAACTTAGGGCCAGCATTTGCTATCTCTGCACAATTTATACTTCCACCTCAGAGTGGCAGCCTGAGATTTGCTGGTTTCCTTCCTGCACTTAGGAATAGACAAACTCCATTTCCCATGATTCTTATTTAATTATTTAATTAAAAAAAAACCTGACTTCTGACTGGAAAAAACTGGGGTTTTTTTTGCAAACCCTTGGTAATACATATTCACCACGCTTTCAAAAGAGAATGGTGATGCAAAGCAAAAATAATCCCAGGACTCCCTTATAAATCATTTGGTTTCCACCTCAAAAATGCTTCCTTCTTGTCATGTCCCCATTACCTTAATTGAGCACTGGAGCTCCGCTAATTGCGGGGCCGTGTTTCATACACATTCCCAGCCATCAGAGGTCACTGCAAGTTCGTTCATCCAAGCAGCTTTGAGGTCCTTTACTCCTCCAGCTTTGCACAGCAGGTTTTTGCTGATCGTGAAAATGTCCCTTCGTGTCTCTAACATCTTGGGAGCAGTGAGGAGCTGATGAACACAAAATATGTGCTTAGGCAAATGTCTTGGCTCCACGCAGTGTCCCAGGAAAAGCACCACTTAAAGATTGTTCTAGGTTTGGATGTCTGACTCAGCAGGTGACAAAGGGCTGGATGGAACAGCTACCCCCAGTGCTCCTCCAGGTTTTGGGTAATTCCTGTGCCTCACTGAGCTCTGTTTGACATTAACCCTGCTGGTTATGAAGCTTAAGGTGCTAAGAGTGGCCCCAGGACAGCTACAGCAGAGAGCTACAACTTGCAATGTATTATTTCAGTGGCTCATTGGAGTCCACTATTAATGGATCATAGTGAAGTGCACTTTGAAGAAAATATCTAAATAGTCTTCAGCTAAAGAACATTAAAAGTTTGAAGGCCACATTCTGTGGATTTATAAGTGATTTTAAAATGTATTTATCTGAAAAGAGGAAGAAAAGAAGCCCATGCTATGAACTGCTAAAAATTGGAACGCTCTGAGGTAAAAAAAAAAGATTCAGGAAGTTCTAAATTTATTTTCCCAAACTAGTACTTATTTCTGTACCTTTCTCCATCTGTTTCACTGAAAAATTTTCCCTAAAGGAACATGAATAAAATTTTATTTGGCTATAGGGGCGGAGAGTGAAAGTAAGCAGTGAATTTGGTGGTTTAAGTCCCTGGTGCAGAAAGGGGCTGAGAATCTGTTATGAATCTGGCAGAGAATGAGTTTGAACTTCTGTCTCTCACTATGAAAATAGTTTATCATTTATGGGATCTTTGCCTTCTAGAGACAAATTGATAAGGTAAAAAAGACAAAAAAGGCAACTAGAATGGGTTTAAGTGTTTAGGGAAAACTTGCTAAACAATTTTGGATTTGACCCAAAAGAAATATTGAAACATAGGAAAAAATTTATGAAATATGATCATTCCCTGGGCAGCAGAAATAATAATGTGAACTGCTTCTTATCTAAGGTCTGAAAACAAAATTCAAGTATAGAAGGTCAGTTGAAAATTAAAAATGCTGTTTATTAACTTGATTTTGTTGGAACACTGCAACTCGGTCTCAAGGGATAATAAAAATTACAAAATGCTGCACAGACAGAATTACCAAGGCTTCAGGTTCAACATGGGTCTCACTCTATTGGTTGTTTATTTTGAAGCCTAGTTCCCACAGCTATTTATCACCTCAGGTTTCATTAAGATATCATGATTTTGTCTTTGTGCCTGTAGAGGACCATATGAAAGTAGAAAAAGCACTGAACTGAAGTGTCTCTCTACTGTCATTTTAAAAGTCCCATTGCTCCAGGAGCTGGATCTACAGGAAAAAAACATTAGAGCCTGTTAGACTCTTAATAAAATTGTGCCAGTTGGAATGCTGAGTATGGGAAGAGAATTTTCTCCCAGTATCTAGCTCAAATGTGAGTCTAGTAAATCCATGTTAAGAGAACCAGCTTTGAACTGACTAGAAAGCCTTCACAGCCCTGATGAATGATTTCAGACATCCCAGTATCTAATAAAATACAGATCAAACATTATAATTTATGCTGCGAGGTCTGAAGAGAGACTTAACAAGGCAGTATCCTGACTTTTGTTGCCACATCAGCTACTGTTCACCCAAAAGTCTTTGTTTTTTACTGGTGTTCACTCAGTAATAATTATGTACCTCATACCTTTATGAGATTGCAAAATAACTTTTTTACTGACAGTGAGGCTGAGCAACCGAGGTACAACATGAGGTCTTAGGAAGGCCATGACAACCCTGGAAAGGAAACTCCTCCAAACTTGTAACCATGTTTAATAATCATGATCTGAGGAATGTTATAAGAAGGGTCAGGAATTTTGGTGCATTTTATAAATAGTTATTTTCAGCTGTAAGCTTACATTGTGAACAGCTGTACTGATTGGATTGGAAGTGTCAAAAGTATGTATGGAACTGCAGGAAGGCAGGGATATCTGCAGGAAAAGCTTTGGTGCTCTGGGAGTGACTAGTTTGTTAAAAAGACTTCAGTTAAAGGTGTTCTGTGTTATCAGATGGTCGTGACAGTGAGCAGTGGTTTGAAATCTTGTGAAGTCCACTGACAGTTCTAATTAAGCTTACGTGGGGAGGAGCAAATGTGTGGATGTCTTTCTTGCTGTTCTATAGTATGTGAAATCTGGGATTTATCTTTAATTACTTCCTGAAGTTAATTAAAGTATTTCCCTAAGCATCCTGTGGAAGGTGGGTTTGGTCTGAGACTACTTGTGCTTGGTGTCAGGGTTGATATTAAGTTTCTTATCAAGTTTAGTAAGATAGCAAATTAAATGGTAAGAATGTAAGCAAATATAAACTAGGCCTAGATAGACCCAGGTATAAATCTTAATCTGGACAGAGTGCCTGAAGTCAGCAAAGCCTGCAGAGGCAAATGCATCCTCTTAAAGAGAAGGCCATGGACTCATTGCAAGAGGGATCACAAGATTTTTTGGTTTCCTCTCTAGATTTTGCTTTTATACAGAACTGATGAGTGTGTGTGTGTGTGTGTGTGTGTGTGTGTGTGTTTGTTCCTTTGTCTTAAACATCAAAATCTGGTCCTGGGTAATTCTGAACATGTTTCAAAGGTGTTCCATGTTCTACTGTTGAACAATTCTAGCTACATCAAGAGAATTTTCCTGAGAGATCCCTTAGTCAAACTCAGATCACCAACAGAGCACCAGGCTTTGGTCTAGGAGAGTGCTGCACTGTCTGAGTAAAACTGTACTTATCTTGAATTTAATTATTCTGATCTTGAATCTAATGACTGATGGTGTCTCCTGGCCTGAGAAATCCAGTGATAAAGATGTAATTGTCACACTGTTTTAAAGGGCTAAAAACAGTCTCATAATTCTGCAATGTTTCCATGACAAGGAGTAGCACATTCTGTACACATGCATTGATGTCAGCTGGCTCCCAGGGCTATAGAGACTGATCCCCATGAACAAGTGCTTCTGTTCCACCACTGCCTTACACATCAGACAGAGGAGAGCAGTCAAAGGGCCACGGCTCAGCTGCCTGCATTATCAGCACCAGAAATCTTAGGAGCTAAGTTGGCTGCTAGGACTGGCAAAGGGTGCAGTTTGAAGCACAGCAGTTGCTGTGGGAAGGAAGGGAGGAGTGAGGGCTTTCTCCTGGCATTTCTTTCCCAGAAGTACAATGGTGATCCTCGATCTCGAGAATTTCTCCCAACAGTTCTCAAGCCCTGCTCTACTCCATTCCTCTGTATACCTTTTTTCATTTTTTCAGTGAAAACAGTCTCCTAAACCTTTCCCCACCCTGCTGGGGGGGGATGCTCGTCTGTGCTGCACAGACTGGCAGGAGTACCACAGCCAGGCCCTGTGGTAAAGGGGATCAGCTGAAGCTCTGGACCATCAGCCAGGTGAGGACCTTGCACCAGCACTGCTTTTGCCACGGTGAATGCATGGCACTGTGCAGGGGATGGGGTGGGGGATCCAGCCAGGCCCCCCAGGGTTGTGGCATGGTCCAAAGGGCTGAGGTGGTACCAGGAATTCATCTGTCCTGTGGATGAACACAAGCAGGGTACCAGCTCAGGCAGTGGAAACCCTAGCAGAGCCTTTACTGCTGAGTATTTAGTTTTTGCCTATCTCAGTCATGACTCACGGCTGTTCCATTTTTAGCAGATAAGAAGAAGAGAAGGAAACCTTATGCAAAGGAAGTGTAATGATGCAGTAACTCTATGACATCAGCTGCTGTTTGCCAGCATAGTGCATAGCAGGTGAGGAGAGGAGCTACTCCAGGTAAGAGTCTGTTTCACATGTCTCTTAGCTACAGTGAGAGTGCTGGAGCTGAAGGACATGCACTGCTCTCAGAACAAGTTGCAGATGATCACTTGATGGCTCGAAATCCTAGCTGCTTTGAAAAGGCAGCACAGGACTGATGCTGCTGTGCACAACAACACCACAGACTCCCACTTCAGAAGGCTGAGAATGACTCCTCTATTTCTGGGATGTGTCTCCCTTTTTATACTGTTCTACACAGACCAATTCTTGGTGAAACAAAGACAAACCTCTTCAATCACATTGGTCAAACCAGAGGGACATCAAGAAGAAGTTCCTCCTAGGGAAAGGAATGTAAACAAAGTTGCAGTTGCAAAAACTGTAATGTTTCTTGTTTGCAGAAAATTCCCTGGGAAAAAAATTTCAGAAAACCAAAACATCTCAGGCACGAACCAGGGCTACAAAGGACCTCTATCCTGTGTAGAAAGGTTTCTCAGGCACCCACTGCAAGCAATAGGCTGCTACATGTAGCTGCAATAGTTGCCTCCCCAGCCAAGGGATGGAGGGCTGGATAGTGGAATGACACCTGCCTAAAAGTACTCTAAGGCCCCACTTGCCCAACTCTTTTCTAATGATATTAAATATGCTTTGTTTGAATAAGGGTTTGTTTCAAGGGAGAACTCCAGAGACTGGGAAATAGTAACATTTGATTCCAATTCTTTACTGAGGTCTGACAAGATAACCATGCATAATATTAAGGTTAGAGATTACACAGAATATAAAAACAAGCGAATATCACAGGAAAGGAACTTTAGTTTTCTAGTATCTTGGCAGGAGAGTCTGACTCCAATCCTAAACTTGAGGGGTTTAATGAAAATCTTCTGTGACTGAAACTGTGTCGAATAGGACCTGCTGCTCTGGGAAACCTTCAATTGATTTTGTTTTCTGGTATATGCACCAGCTTTGAACTGAACTCTTGGAGTTGTAGCTTCTGAGACATGGCAGTGTTTCTGGAATACCAGACTGTGTTCCTAAAACTTCTGTAACAAATGCAGGGTGTTTCAGACTTCTGCACTGAACCTTTAATACAAATAACTTCAAGTAAGGAATAACATTTTATCTTCTTGTCGAAATGATAAATATAAGTCTTAAACCAGCTTCAAAAAGCACCTGTCTCAGAACTCATGGATTTAAAAAAAACCCTCAAGATAATTTTGTAAAGTTGCTCTACCTGCATTTGGCAACAATTTCCAGAATTAATTTCTCAATTCTTATTCCCCCTTTCAGTCTCCCATCTGGCACTTGATTCCTCTTCAGAGCTCCATTGACTTCAGTAAGGCATGAAATTGAGAAAGAATTTCAGTTCAGTCTGTTTAAAACAGAATTGCAACTATTTGTGCCAAGCCACAGTGTGAGAGCAAAACCCTCAATAGTCAAAAGAAATTCTCCACAAGTGAAAATAGAAAAAAAACTTGATCTGACAAAGCTTTTGAAAGTTTGAATGTTTACAGCCAAGTAGGTAAAGTGAACAATGTTTTGGTTTCTTCCCTCTGTTTGACAGTGTAGGGTAAACATAACCTAATGTCAACCATAGCTGTTGTGAGGCAACTGAATGAAAAATACTAAATTTTTATAAGGCAACCCAGCTACCACCTCTTTACCATAACTGGCAACACACAGGCTTTGCAGTTTTGTCTGGGATTTTTCTCTCTCAGCCTGTAGTTCCCTAAGACATAGGATGAAGAAAACTGAAATGGTGAATAACAAAACTGTAGGCAGTGACAAGACGAAGTTAGTCTCCAGAGCGCCCATGTATGGAGTCACATTTAACACAAAAATCTAATTCTGTGGCATGGCTTGAAATGATTTGTTCACTGGCAATGGGGAAGGCAAATAATCTACTGTATCATGTCACTAAGTTTAGTAATGCTAATAAAAAGGTTTTGAAGCATAACTAATACTTGCATGAGTAGGGCTATTGACCTCACTGGGTCTAATTCAATGAAGTGCTTCACTGAATGAGTAAGAATTGCAAAACAGAGCCACTTAGATTAAAAAAATGGGGTATTTTGCAATGCTACTATTTTTTCTTTCCCAACTGAATAGCATTACAAGTTCTCATCTGGGCCTGCATAAATCTCATGCTTCTGGAAGCACCGAAAAATTACATTACATGAACAATAACCAATAATTTTTAATGTCTGCGTGAAATCGTTTCATAATTTCCTGTTCAGAGACTGACATTTACATCATTGTTGAACATAGGTTAAAGCTATGTCTGTTTTGTTTAATAATAATAATAATAATAATAATAATAATAGTAATGAGATTTGGCTACCTGGTTAAGTATCAATTGTCTTAATGTTCCAGATGTTTGTAGTGGAGAATTATTTGTCCGAATGGACGTGGTGATGACACAGAGGAGGAACAGCTGGCACAGAGCTGCCCCTGCTCCATTCATCATGTCCAGTGGAAACAATGACAATACCACACTGGTTCTCAGCAAATCACAGAGCTCAGCAAACAAATCAGCCTGACTGGCAGAGGTCTTGGAAAAGTAAAACTGAAATCTGCCTTGCACGACTCTGGAGGTTACATGGCTATGGATCACAGTGCTGCTGAAAGAGGTCAGTAGAGAAATCCCAGTCCCAGGAAAGAGATTTTGCCTCCCACTTGTGCTTGTAAAGTGGTTTGTTTATTTTTTTAGCCTTTGGCTTCACTGAGTAGTTCTGTTGACATCACTGGGTCTAGCTATCTACATTTTTTGTTGGTTTTTTTTTACTTAAGGAGTAAGAATTGCAGATTCCACTTTATGAGAAGTTTCCAGACAAGAGCGTAGTAATGGCTCAGAATTGCAAGAAGATAGAGCAGAAGGCACACTGGGCTCTCTTGTGCTTGCTGCTGGGTTTTTGCAGCAGCCTCTTGGTTGCTATATGGTTATTCTTTTTGTCTCAGTGTGATTTTTTTTGAATTAATGTTGGTTTTGTCTGATTATGACGTTCTAGTCAGATTTATTTTATTTTTGTGTCAGAAGATAAAGACAGAACTGTATCAATTGTGCAATTTACGAAGCCTTAATCCTTGCAAGGAGGAAAAAGTCACAGGTGCTACAAATGTCCCCAGGTTAGGTACAGATTCTTAACTGGATTTGTGTATCATACATCAATCAGATGTTTGTATCAGACAGAAAATCCCAGCAATTTCCTAATGCTGTGAGCACTCAAAGCCTATTAACATCCAGATGCAGTCAGAAAACTGGTTCTGGTAATATTGCCTAAGAAACAAGGCTGACAGCATCTTTAAATGCTTAAGGCTTTCAAGCATTGTCTTGTCATCTTACTGTGCCCAGTGAAGAACAAGGAGGTGCAGAGGTGTCAAGAGGCAGCTGTGCCAGCCCCAGGGCTCTGCAGGGGCTGTGTGGACCTGCCAGACACAGTGGAGCCCTGCCTGTTGTACCATGCCCTGCCCTGTTGCAACACTGGTTGCATGTGTCCACCTGTGCCCTGGTTCTGGGTTGCTCTAGGTTGTTCCCTGACCAGCATCAAAACCCTTTTGTGCATCCTTCAAGCTGTGCAAGGGCAGTTGAGGGGATCCTTCAGTATTGGTGTGCAGTTTTATTTCCAGGTGTAGCAGCATTTCCCTACTCAATGCCACGTGTGTACTGCTGGGTAGGGTGTAAAGAAGCAAACACAGACATGGGGTTCTTCCATGTAAGGATTGAGGAAATTTAGTCTACAGCTGGTGCTGGTGAAATGTGGATGATTCAGAAGACACCCCAGGGGTGACTGAGCAGCTGATGGCTGGTAGTTGCTCTTGCTTTGTTTTTACAGTGTCTCCTTATCTGTTCATGAAGTCATCTACATATCCAAGGCAGGAATTGCCTCCAACATCCACGTGTCCACATATATCAAATATAAATATAAGTTATCAATGTTGCACAGAATTTATGAGATGGATTTCCGTTGTAAGGGAAATGATTGTGAGAACAAAAAAGGGGTTTTTTTTACTATGTACCCCATTACTGGCATGCTTCACTGCCAATTTAAATACAATTGGAATCTTGGATTTTAACAGAGAAATAGACTTGGGTTCCCAGTTTTTTCAGCTCTTATTTGACATACGTGTTTCTCCACTCAAAACAAGCATAAAGCTACCTGGTGTCTTTGTTTAGACCCTTATTGTTTCATGCAGCATGTAAATGTGAATCTGTCATGAGCTGAAATTATCGAGGACTTGCAATTAGATTGCAAGACCATTTCACAACTCTGCTGTAAGTAACTGTACTCTAGGATGAGCAGGAATTCTACGAAATCCTTCTGGCTTATGACATGACAGTTTTCTGGGATGAGCTCTCATGCTTTCTTGCAACATTTATTTTTTTATTATTGATTGGTAATCCAGTACTGCTATTATAAATGGGGACACTGTGAATGCAGTATTGTTCCTTTAAATGGGGACATTGGGAGCACTACAGTGACACTACATGTCTGACTGGGCCAGAAGTCCAATGGAAGGTTAGAATGTTTGGTCCCCATTTCTTGAGTGCATCAGCAGAGTTCAGCCTTTTAACCTGTCCTATGTAACAATGGAATTTTTATCAGAAAAGTGATTTTATTCAAACACTGAGAGACTACTTAGACAGACTACTACTCCTCTCTGTTCTCTCTGTTCTGTTGCCAAACCTTGGCTAATTACCTGCGTATATTTTGCTTCACTTTTGCACCATACCCCTCAGCAATTTTTCTCAGAGCATTTAAAAAGGACTTAAACACTTTTATCCTGATTTTGATGTGAGTTAGTAAAAATCCAATGGTGTTAACAGGATGATGACAAACCAAGGAATAAAACCTAGAACCTGGGGATTCATAACCTAGAACATGGAGGTTTATTGATGGTTTTCCTACAGCTTTATAGTAATTGTAGTCATGCCTTGCAAACTTTGCTAGCATTTTAGTAGAACATGGTGTGTGGGCTGCTGGTAATCTTAGAAATTCTCCANGTTTGGGTTTTTGTGGGGTTTTTGTTTGGTTAGATTCTGGGGGGCTTCTTGGGGGGTTGTTGTTGTTGGGATTTTTTTGGTTTTTGTTTCTTGGGTTTTTTACTGCAGGAAAAATTCCACAATCTGTTTACAGATAATTTTTTGTGTATTTGGTTAGACTCATCTTTTCTATAAATCTTTTGCTCTGAACAGGATCAGGGCAGTATTTTTAGTCAGCTTCTAGTGGTATTTGTTTTGTGACCGCTGGCTTTTAGGTCATGGTTAGCAGATATGTGAATGGGCAGCTCTTCTCTGAGTTCTTTTTTTTTAATTGCTTGTATAAACTCATATTTAAATCTGGTATTTTTTGAAGTTCTATTTGCTTGTTATCTTAAATATTATAGACATTGAAAATTAAAACTGCCACAGCACATTTAATTTGCTATTTTATTTCTGTAAAGACACTGATATTTCATAAAACAGATGACAAGTATAGATCTAGAGCCTGGAACTGGCAACAGAATTTGCATTATCTGTACTGCTGTCTTAACTGGAGATGCCACTTCCTTCGTGAACTTAATTGAGGGGGGGGAAAAGACACATATGATATGTTAATTTTATTGCTTTGTGCCTTGAGAGGTGCTGAGCCTGTTGGGAAGAGCACCTGGCAGAGGTGCTAGCTGGGACACCACACTGCTAAGGGGAGCAGCTCTACTCTGGAAGGTTTCCTTGTCCTTATCACAACAGGGGGCAGATGATCAGTAACTGACAGAGCAGATGGCACATCTTACAGGTGTCTGATTTGCTGTGACAATCAAGGACACAATTCCCAAAGGAAGAAAGCTCCTTGATGAGAAGGGGGTGCCAGGTGCAGAGAGAATGCCTTGCATCGCCTTGTTCCATTTATCAGCAGCCCATAGGGGATAGGTATGCAGGGGAGATTCTCAACCATTCTTCCTGCAGGCTTATCTTCATCTCAATCTCCTTTTTTTCTTTGCAAAGATGAACTCTTAGCCACCTAAGACCAACAATTTATCTTGCCACTGTAATTGACATTACTACATTCACAGTTCATTTGTCATTGAGCTATATTTACAGATGTCTTGATGAAACCTAAACAAGATGGATTCAAACAGAAATGAAGCATTCTTGCCTAGGAAAAGCACCAAAAAGATAGAACTTTAAAAATCTGATTTCTAATGATGAATCTTGTGAAACTGTGAAGCAAAACATTTTGGTGTTTTATTGCTTCTTTACTCAGTTAAGGGGTTATTTTCTTCACCCAAAATACTACAGTCTTATTAATTTAAATTTAGATCACTCTTAAGCAGGACCCAAAAGTTTGCTACTACATTGACGATATCTCACTTTGCAAATTACTTCAAAGAAGAAAATATATTTTAGCAATTTAATATGTGTCTAAGATAAGCTCTCAAAACACAGTGTGCCCCCCTGTGTGTTTTCACAATGGTTTATTTACCATTTCATCTCCTGCATTCCACATACTCAAGTTCTAGGCTGCTCTTTCTGTATATAACTGACACTTCATTGCCAGGATGGCATAGCAATTTTTTTCTAATTAAAGAACTTCAAGTATTTTTATTCTCCCAGCCTTTCATCCTAACTGTTTTTCAAAACTGATATTACAATACAGTTTTCCTTTAATCTGTCTCCACACTAATTTTAATTATTTTGGGAGGGAGGGATTCTATTAAATGCTACCAGAGATGCTTCTTTTACTTTTTGCCATTAAAATCTGAAGCACAAGAACTTGATTCAGCAAAGACCATATATGCATTTTCACAAGTAAAAACCTTTTTTTCTTGAAGTATGTATGTTAGCTGTTTTTAGTAGTTTCACAAGCCTGGCTTGTTTTAAAACTAAATTAATCAGCTTTATAAAACTCCATTTCTCATTCATTTTAATAGCATGCCAGTTATCCTACTACTAGCCAAACTGAGTTTAAAGGGACAGTTCACTCTCGTGAATATTTGTGCACATTGTTTCTCTAGGATCTAGCCCTAGAAAATTTTTAATTTTATTAAATACTACAATGCTTTCTATTTCTTTGCAGGTGTGATGTTGTGTCTGTCATGCTACTCTCATAAGAAGAGATTAAAAGAAATTTTTAAAGGTGTTTCTGCTTTATTCAGGGCAATAATACTTATTTTTAGCTAATATACTCTTAGCAAGATGAACCATGTAATTTTACAGATTACTCTGTTCAAATTTTTAAAAACATTTTGGCAGTTTCTATGGAGTGACATCAGTCTACATTGAGTGTAAATCAGAGAAAAGGAGCAAGGTTTCTCCCTGGGAGGTATTTAAGAGGTAATATATCTTTAAGTGTCTCCGCCTCTGAATCCACCCACTTCTTGATAGCTGCAGCAGTTCGTGTTGACTCACAGGAGCCGTGTTCATGTAGGAGCCAGCAATGAGCAGTATTTTCCAGAGATTTTAAGAGCACACCTCCTGCTATGTATTTCACATTCTAGCTCGCTGGGGCCGAAGCTGTATGGAAGAAAGTTTTACGTTTTGAAGATATTGCAAAAGATAGTTCCTCCTCTCATCCTGGAAAATCCTGACAGACCAGTTGGATACCTTTCAGGCCTTAACCAAGAACTTTATCTTCTCATCCCACTGTCTTTTTTACAGTAGAAACACCTGAGACACCCTTAAGAACTGAGAATCTGACTAATTTAAACAGATGGCTAATCCCAGTGCTGTCTGCAATGGACATCTACATCATCATCATCATCACCAGAAACAGAATAACCTCTTAAAAAGTGGAATATCTAAGAAAAATGGAATCACTAAAGGAATGAAGGTAAGGTTTAATTGTTTACCTTAATTGCCTCAATACTGAAAACAAATAGGTAGTTGCAACATAACTTATTAAGCTATTTTTTATGGTCATCTTAGTGTCCGTGGAACAACTTGTATGGATTAGGCTTGTGTGTTAAGTTTTGTAATCGTGGGACCTAATGCTGCTTTTGTCTCTTCTAAACTGCAAAGAGAGTTGGGAATGCTCATGCAAATGCTGTTGATCCCATGGACTGACTTGGCCTCTAGTTCATATCAAACACAACAAACACATGTAGTAACTTCCTTCTAAAGCTTAACTGGTGATGGAGTTGACTTTGCAATGTATTAATCACTAGTGGGAAGCCGTTTTGTCAGGTTCAAGTGTGTCTGGAATAATTTTTAAACTGTGGTTTGCTGCTGTGCAAGTATAACAACAAAAATACGTAGGCAGGGAAAGCTGCCTTTTCTTGATGTTTACATTTCTGCAGGGCTGGCTTAGCTGATCCCCAGACTTCACTGATACCTGCTCTCCAGCCTTGTGCTGCTTAAAATCCAAGTCAGTTTACTTTCTATTTTCTCAGGCTGTTGTCTTTGAAGCAGCACTTCTCACATAAGTGAACTTTTTGTAGAACTGTTGGCATGTAGTCTCTTGAGGAATGAACAACAAATCTAAAAGTATGCTTTTACCAAAAGAGCCCAAATCTTACAGGTTCTCTCTCTGTGATACCTGCTCTGACTGGGAGCTTACTGTCTGTCTGGCAATGTCCTAATTCTGCCTCTTGATGTGATCATTAGGGAGAAAGTCTTGTAGTGGCTGTAGGAAGGCTGGCTTTACAGCACGGTGTGGTGGTGACAGGGGGGATGGAGAAGGTTGCTTGTGGAGCCTGTGCTCCACAAGCTCACCTTGGTCTCAACCTGACCATCCCTGTTGGAAGCTGCAGACAAGGACTGTGGTGAGGGCTCCGCTGTTTTACAAATAAACTGCTATCTTTTATCTTTCTCTAAATGGGGCGCTCACACACCTTAGCACTCTAATGAGGGCACGCCCAGTGTCATGCTTAATGGTTGTCTGGCTTTAGGTGTCTCCCCTGGTATGAGCATTTCCCAATCACTGGCTTGTGTTGGATGAGGAAAGCAAAAAAATCTTGTGCAATGGTTGAAAAGGGCCTTTCTTGGATTCGCTTCCAGAAACCTAATTCAGTGTCCTCTTATAGATCATGTACACCTCCTCGTCATTTTGTGCATTAGCTGTTTGCCACAATGGTGTTCTAAACCTTTGCTTTTCACTTGTGACAGATTTCAAGGACTAAGCTTTGCCATTCAGTTACTGTTAAACTGCTGCAAGTGAGCGATTTTGAAATCCCAGGAGGGCATTAATTAGGATTTCCTCCTCAATAAAAAAAGAGAAGTAAAGTAAACAGCTAGAGGAGTAAAGAATAATGTTACTGAAGATGAGAAAAAA
>VWYO01022404.1:155461-167424 GCA_013400275.1 Rhadina sibilatrix | reverse complement strand
GATTGGCCTGAAAGGGGTGGCAAAGAAATGAAGGAAATATTAGCAGATGCACCTTGAAGTCCTGCAAGCACCACATGGTTGGAGGAGAAGGTGTTTTACCCTGCTTTGTGACACCTGACAGTAGCACTGAGCTACTGTGTAAATACCATCCATGGCTGAGGGAAGTGGTGAGGAAGTGAAGACTTAGAAAGTTCAGGAGGCTTATCAAGGGCGGATTTGGTAAGTCCGGGTCGAGCACTGTGCTCCGAATGACATACCATTTCCCCTTTCTTCCTACTCCAAACACAGATTGGGAAAGAAGGAAACAATAGCAGACAAGAGTCCTGAATGAACCAGGAATCTCATTCCTGGCAGGAATCTCCCCATTCCTGTCTGGTCTGTTTCCCCGCCCCAGCTGCCTCACCCTGTTCAGTGCTTATGCTTGATGCTATTTTACAGGAACAGATACTGTGCCTTCCTCCCTCCCTGTGCTGTTTACCAGCCTCACTGCCGGAGCTGTGCGGCTCCACACGGTCCCCGCGCGCTTGTGCCACTCCTGGCTGGGCTGCACGTCCCCCTTCCCAGGCTGGCACCTGGGAAGCAAGGAATATGGCAGCTTGGGGCACAGGGAAGCCTGTGCAAGGCTCCCAGGTCTCTCTTAATTCCCGTCATTCTTCCTTTTTTCCTCTTTAGCCACCTTGCCCCTATTTCTCCCCACACTCTGACACGCACATTTATGTACTTTACTGCCCACGCAGTAAATTAATTGGCCATTAAACACCTTGTGTAGCAGAAATACAGTGCTGGTGTACTCAGGGGATGTGACTGGTGATGGTGGTTCTAGACTTGTGATAGTTCCAAAACTTTTGGGCTTTGTTACAGCTGTGCTGCCTTGCAAGGAGGGGAGGAGGGAGAGATGCTGCGGTTTGAGGGAGGCAGCTAGGGCAGAGACAGCAGTGAGAGAGTGGCACAGTGAAGGCTTCTAAGCCTATGTCAATGGTTTTGCACAATTGACTGACTGGAACATCAGGCTTTGCAGAAATCAGCTCTATAAACCCTTTTTTTTCCAAGGGAGCCCCCAGGAAGCGTTGGCTTCAGGCAATGATGGCTTTGGGAACATTGCTTTTGTAAACACTTGCTCAAGAACAATGCGTTTTGCATCTTAATGATGTAAGAACATTTTGTGTGTCTGTGCGTGCTTGACAGAAATAGAGAAGCAATGCTGATACCACACACACACCCCCCCACCCCCTCCCCCCGGGTTTCTAAAGAAAGGATTTTGTTTAATGGGTTGGGAAAGGTAATTAGGGATGATCAAATGTGGGGGAGCAAGGAGGCTCTCTTTGCTTCTAGCAATCTGTGGCAAACCAAGGACAGAAAGGAGGTAGCTGAGTGATAAAGAAGCAGTGTCCTACCAGAAGAGAAGTTGTTGATTTTGGGGGAGTACTAGAGTGCTTTGGGGTGGGACTGCTTGTTTGGATAGCTTCTGTGATTATTTTAAGTCTGATTCACTCAATTCTAGCTGATAGCACAGACTCTCCATGTGCTAATGGGCATCAGGCTTAACCATGTCCCCACAGCCATGCTGCATCCTGGTATTCTTTGCAAGCTGGGCCATAGTGAGATCTAAACTTTGGGAGGTGGGTGGTGGGCCATGTCTTCTGCTTTGTTTGTGCTTTTAACAGAGGCAGATGCTTCATGTTCTTCCAGAACCCATGGTCTGGACTTACCTTTACCCAAAGCACAATTCAGTAGCTAACCTATTTATTTATGTAACTGTATTGGCCAGGAGAAGGTATTTTCCTCATGATGGTTTCTTTGCTGTTGTTTTGCTGTTGATTGGGTACCAATAATAGGGGACATTGGATTTTTAAAACAAATCATGTTTGTCTAGTGGGAACATTTTCCCTATAAAACACATGCAACATTTTCATTTCTTTGATAGATTATTTCCTTGGATACCTTAGCCTCCAAGACATTATAAAGTTATAGGAAAACTCATTATTTTTATGTTGTGCACTAAGAATGGCAGGGCTTGGAAGAAACATGCAGTCAACAAGATTACAGGCTTTTCCAGGGATTCCAAGGTCTTGTGTGAAAGTGAAAAAGAGCCTGGGATGAGATCCAACCCAGTAACATGTGCCCCACTTATCTGATGGCTCAAAAATGTGGTAGTCTCTAACATTTGGAGGCTCTGAAATTCAGAAGCTGTTGACCTTTAACCTCTGTCCTGTGACATCTGAACCTACTCCTAGCTGTTCTGCTTCACTATTTAGTTCAATATTCCAGCATCCAGTCTCAGTCCCTTCCATGCTCTTGGCACCCTAGCTTTTTTCCTCTCTTTTCTGCTCTAAAATGTCATTTATTGCCTAATGATGATCTTAAACAGAACATAGATTGTTTAGAAAGAGAATATGCCATGCAAGTGTTCTCATGGCAGTAACTTTCTTATATGTTTTAAAGGCCTCCTGTAATTTCTTTGCTCTCTCTTCACAAACACAGACAGCACTTCAAGTGTTTTTGCAAACCCGGTGTAAGTGGGGCATTTTACCTTCATACTCAATATAAATGTTAAAGAGTCTGGTAAGAAAAAAAAATAAACTAATTCCCACAATCAGAATCAAGCAATAAGTGTTGTTACTAATAAGGGAAGAGCAAGGAGAGAGGGTTAAGGCTGATCAGGCCTTTCCAGCTGTTTGCAGTATCAGCTGTGCAGCTGTAATGATCTGCCAACATAACAGGTTTTTTGAAACAAATATCTTCATATTTTAGTATTGGTTTGGGTAAAAAGAAATTGAAAGGGAACTTCATTGAGTCCAGCCTGTTTCACTTGCAGCAGCTCAGGATTTTGGGCACTTTCTGTTACGCATGTGTTCATGGAAAATGCAGTTGCAATTTGCCCTCTGGATTTTGTAGCTATAGTGAAAACAGGAAAAAATTGAGATTTGGTTTTCAGTCAGCTTCTCTGCCGATTAGTATACGTGTCCCTTCAGCTGCACCACAGATACAACCTCCTCATCCTCAGTTCCTGCCTTCTCTTCTCCTTGGTTTCAAGCCTGAGAAATGTGTTGCTTTGCACCTGCCCTCTCAGATAATAATCACAGGTCTCAGATCCACGCCCTTGTTTCTGTCATCTGCCCTGCTATGTGATGAGCTCAATGCATTGGAAGCAGGAAACACTGAGGACATCTTTCTGCAGCCGAGGTGTCACCACTGTGTGGGCACATGTAACAGTCTCTGACTCCTGTAGCAATGCTTTGAGCGTGTTGCATGAGACTTTACATGCAAGGCTGAGATTTTTCACATAGCTCGATATATAAGGTTGGTCTGAAGTCATTACCCTCTTAACACCTGGAAATCTCTAAATTCAGGTAATTAAGTTTTGGAAGGTAAAGCCCTGACAGAAATAGCAGATAGTAATTTGCTTTGGCTTGAAAGATTCAGCACGTCAGGTCTTTAAGGTCAGCCTCCTCTTAGCACAGTAACAGCTCATCCTTCTACTCATGAAAGCAAATAAATGTTTTGGGAGACTGGCTTAGGCACACACATAACCCATGGAGGGCCTCCAGTTTTACTGCTACAGCAGTAGCAGATGAACGAACAAGGAAAACGTGTCCCATCAACAAATGGGGTGGATGACTTGGTGACCACAGATGCAGGTAAGGTGTACCATGTGCTTTCATTGCCTCACTTTTCACCCTCAAAGTCATCCAAGCCTCTGTGTTGTCAAACTACCAGCAGTGAAAGAAGGTTGAGTCATGGATCTCTTGAGAAATGGCAACCCATACAAGGGCATGGGATCAGGAGGGATCACGTGTGGTAGGTGATATCACAGTGATAATCACACACTATCAGCTTTGGACGCTCACAGCAGTCAATGATCCCTGGTAACTTAAGACAAATGTCCCACCTGTCTTCAAAAAGGCAGATCATTTCTAGCAGAGGTTGCTTCTAGGAGCATAGAGAGGAAGGTGATTTGGAACAGCAAGCATAGATGTACCAGAGATAAATAATGTTTGACTGACTGTCTTCTATGCTGAGGTGACCAGCATAGGAATCAAGATATGGGTAACAGCAGTGGGACGTATGGAGCCTTTCAGGGCTCAGCTGGGCAAAACCCTGAGCACCCTGCTGGGAATTTGGTGTTGGCCTTTAAATATGAAGATGAAGCAGCAACCATCCCCTCGAAGTGAGTCTGTGACCTTTCAGCGGAAGGAGGCAGCATTTCTGTGGTGAGCCAGCAGTAGTGATCCAAAAATGGATGGAATTGATGCAGAACCTCAGTCAGGGTTCTATGGGTATTTGTCTGTCAAGCAACTTATTCGTGCCCAATAGAGGTAATTAGTAATAGAAAGCCATGACGTGGCTAGTGCCATTGCCTGCCTATTTACATCCCTTCAGCATGAGAATTAATTACCTCTGCAAGCACTAAGTGGCGGTCTGGCTTTCAGAAAGGAGAAAGGTGAAATGCATCTTCTACCTGCGATGTCAGCGAGGGATGTGGCCGGATGGGTTCCATTGCAGAAGCAAGTTCATGAATAATAATGAGCAGAATGATAAGATAAGGGCTGCTTAGGGCCTGTTTGGGTCTCTGTGTGAGCTGGCATATACAGGAGCCAGGGATGACCACAGAACACTGAATGAAATGAAAAGAGTACATTTATTTCCATTAGCTTGTCGAACTAGGGGTCACCAAAGCAGCACTTGGGCAGAGCCACATGACCAGAGACACCAGAGAACTCAGTTCTTGCTTGGTCCTTGCTAGAGGATCTCTGAACCTGCTGTTCTCACCTGTATTTCAGGGACTGTCACAGGTGAAGATTACCCCCAAAAGATGTGCTTCCAGCTTTCCCACAGCAGGGAAGGAATCTCAAGCATGTTCGATTGAGTGCGTGTGAGTCTATCTCTGAAACACAGGCACTGAGCTTACCCAACACACAAAGCTAAGCAACAGTGGGTATTTGTGTTTTTCTACATCTCAGCTGCAGGTCACTTCAGCATGTTTATAATTCTCCTCAACCATCTTCTGTTATGTTCCCATAGTTTCTGTAAAACCTGACTTTTCACCAGAAAAATGTTTAGCATTGTGCCGCCTCTCTCACAGCTTGCTCTTTGCATGTGTGCAGTGGTGTTTCAAATCCTGGTTTATAGGGTGCAAGACAACCATAAAGTTCCTAATTCATCATGATATGCAGGTCTGTTTCTTCTGCCAATAGACATATGAACTCTCTCATGGATTTTTGGTTTTTTACTTTCTTTTTTAAAGAAAAGTCACTTTTGTTGTGGCCAGGACTGTGGCATTAACTAGCAAAGCAGGAAATTAAATTTCCCTACAATGACCAGTGGCTCAGCCAGAGAATTCCTGCCATTCCTGGCAGCTAGTTTTTCTACAGAAAATACTTTGAGAAAGCAACCCAACCAGGAATTTTGCGAGGCTATTATCTGAGAGAGTTGTCACTGTGGGATGGATGTGGAATTGGGAAGGAAAACACCACTTAAGGAGAAGAGCAGGCAGCAGGACCAGCAGTGTTTTGTGCCAGACTGGAGAGGAACTGAAGTGTTTTGCACTTAAAGGCACATGAATTCAGACAGATGACCAGAACATTCTGTGTGACCAGATGTTCTGTGACCAGAACATTATCTTTAGTATAAAACCATGAGGTAAAGAACTGAATTTCCAGGGTAGATGCCATCTATGCCTTCAGAACAGAACTCATGTCTTCAAAACAAAGTAACATTGAACCTGTTTTGGCCAGGTGTCTTTCTCCCACCTGAAGTATTTTGAATTTCTAGAACATCCAGTGTAGATGTAACACAGCAATGCCTTATCTGTTCTACTGATCATCTCAGGGGTTTTTTGGAAGTCATTCAGCTGTATCCTTGCCTTCATTCATTTGATCAAGGAGAGATATGTGCTCTGTCATTTTCCCCTCTTCCAGAAAATTTGATCTTCTCCATCAGCCTACCGAGACCTGAGGATCTATTTGCCTAAAAAAGAAATAGGAAAAGACAAATTTGAGATGCAGAGCTGAGACTTGTAGCCATTTCAGTTGACATAATGCTGCACTCTGCTTCCTCCAGGAATTTCCATTTGAGTTTCTGCTTCCCTGTCGCTGCTGCTGATTCATACAGC
Organism: Rhadina sibilatrix; assembly: GCA_013400275.1. Classification (NCBI taxonomy): domain Eukaryota; kingdom Metazoa; phylum Chordata; class Aves; order Passeriformes; family Phylloscopidae; genus Rhadina; species Rhadina sibilatrix. The sequence continues at coordinate 161,312 of VWYO01022404.1, read as the reverse complement.
CTGAAGAGCTGCCATGCATCTTCTCTTCCTGTGACTCACATGTAGCTATCTGAGACTTCAGCCTGGCTAATCTCACAGCCCAAAGCTGTCAGCCTACACCTGGAATCACAGCAGCCAGTTTGTTTGTTCTTGAGCTTCCCAGGGCTGTTCTGCAGGAGAATGCCTCCATCTAGCTTGGAATTTCCATTTCCTGCCCATTCGTTGTGCTTCCACAAAAGTTTGTCTTCTGAAAGGAACATTTCTTCCCCTGTCATCACCAGAGCACACTTTCTCAGGTAAAGGTAAGCTGCAGTCAGGTTCTCAGGCACACGATTGTGGGGGAGATCAGTAAATCTCAGCCACACTGCTGCCTGGAGAGGACAGGACACAGATGTTTCCACCCAGTCATAGCAGCTGTGTGTCAGTGACTGTAGTGATTCACAGGAAACCTTCGAGGTCAGTAAATGTAGCCTGAGAAATAAATGTAAGACCACCTATGGCTGTCACATTGTACCCCATTGTACCTCATTGTTCCCTGAAAGAATCCCAGCTTGGTGATCCAATCGGATGCATTTCCTTCTGACCAACCTCAAAACTTCAGGTGCTACACTGATCCCAACACCCAACTACAAAACAATTCAAGGTGAAGAAGATTTTTTGAAGGCATTTCATGGTCCAAGAAAGCATTTGAAAACTCGTGTTTTCTCTGCTTTTTGAGTCATCACCAGAGCACACTTTTGAGTTTGAGCTTTTGAACTTCCAACAATCTCTTGACATCAGTCATGCTCAGAGGGAGTGTTTTACTTTGTCTCTGGCACAAAATGTGTGTCTGCAAGTCCCTTGAATCCATCTCTTCTTTACAAAAGGGTCTTTATCCATCGCTCCCCCGTGCAATATTTTCCTCACATCACAGTTATATGAACAGCTTGTTTGTTTGCATGTGTGGGTGGTTGAAGTGTCTGGGAGGTTCTAACAGATACAAGGGTGTGTTAATCTTGGAGGGAGAAATCTTCTTGGCTTTTGATTGTTGTATTTTGATCAGAAATGAAACAAGATGCTATCTCCACCCCTTTTCCTCTGTTCTAATCAAAGTCGCCTTCCCCTGCGGGCCTTACCCTTGGTTTCTTTCTGCTTGCTTTAGGTTACAAAAACTCTTGGGGGAAATAAACCTTTAAGTATTGGACTGGTGCATCTGTGGGTAAACAAGAAGTAAGGGGTGTTACAAAGCAGGTTCTGATTTCTCTCTGTGTACAGCCCAGTTTTATCCCAAATAAGAAATTACTTTATCAAATGATCTGGGAAGAATCCCATGTGGGCAAAGCTTGTCTATTGTTACCTTTTGGCTCTCGATACATATTTTAACAGTGTCTTTTCAGGCTGAACTCAGAACCTTTGCTTCTTAAATCTATTTCTTACTCATAACTCAAGCAGGAAATGCAGGTTACAAACCAAAAAATGTGTATTCGCCAAAATCTACAACTTTTAAAGAAAAAAGTTAGTATTTTTGTTTTTCATTCTGAGATAAGTGTGCTGTTGATATATGCCAAGTCTAATTGCTTTTTCTTAAAATCTGTTTTCAAGGGTTAGAAAATGTTTCAATTCCATAATTTGTGTCTATTTTCAGATGTGTGTTGATGGAACTGCTATGTTGATGTGCACAGTGTGAAATACTGAATATGCTATGATCACTAGCAAGTTAGCAAAGTAATTATGAGGATGTGTCCTGAGACAGGAGACTTGTGCTTTGGGAATGGAGCAGCAGCTTTAATAAAACCTGGTTTCACCTTGGGTTGAACCTTTTGTCTGAGAAGAGATGTAATTTATTACCTCCCTGAAGAGGAATTAATTGACCTCCTTGCATCTCTTACTCACCAGTGAAAGGTAAAGGAATAGAATTGTGCACACAATGATTGTCTTGAGCCAGATATTCAGGATCAAGGGCTTGAGGGAAGCTGGTTTTTGTCCACATGTCTATTGTAGGGATGGGCAGCTGAGCAGACTGGCCCCTTGGTCCTCTAGCAGAGGATTTGTTGTTACAGCAGCAGTTTTCAGCATAAAGTAATGTTTTCAAGGATCATTCCACCTCCCTGCATGTACAGTGTCTTCCAAAGCACACAAGGTCACCTGTCCCTTTCCAACGAGCTGTTCTCTGCGCTTCATTAGCATCCTGCCTTTTACTAAATTTCTGCTGGGATGAGAGAAATCTCTGCCTTTTAATGTCTTCCTCTACAAATGCAGCCCTGTCATCACCTCTTTGATTTGGTAAAGAAACACAGTAGGTGTTGTACCAGAGATATATCTCTGGAGGTTATGCAAGAGTGAAAGTCAACAGGCACTCTACTAGTAATAAACAAGACAGCATTACCAAGCATGACAGATCAAAAATGCAGCTCTTTTAGCATTCTCCAACACAAAGGATCCATTCATTTACACTTTTAAAAATCTTGTATCAACTTTCTAATTCTTCCACCACAGCATAATTAAAATCAAGCAAGTCAGAAGGTAAAAATTAGCTTTACCTATCAGTAGGTAGAAAACATTTTAAAATTTGCAGAGATTACATAACATTAGCCTGTTTTTATATCTGATTTGGTATAACCAAAGACCTTTAGAATTCTTGCATGTGGGCTGAGAATCACGTGGGTTTATTTTAGTAAATTGAAGCATGATTTCAATCCAGTTTTTTGGGATCATTATCAGAGACTTGGGCTTTTTTGACTGTTTCAATGTGTACCTGCTGCAAAGCAGTGTTGTAAGCTTGTGATTTTGTTATAAAGATGTTAGTATCTACAGGAAGCAAAATTTCAATCAATGGCAACTTACACAGATTCTTAAAACCTCAGGTAGGCATGTTTGTTTTTATTCCCCACTGAGCACTTTATAGATGTCCAAAATGTATGTGATTGGGGAGGAGGAAAACCCCACCTACATAGTTTGAGTTTTCAGCATGGTAGCATTATAAAATCTTGGCTGGTTTCCTAAATAAACAGAGCTTATTTACTGATGCTATCTGTCTGTCAACTCCTTAACAGCTTGTGAACTCATGAGCCATTTTTGTATCATCCACTCTTTGCTTTGAGTAGGCTTTTGGACAGAGGAGAAAGGCCTGGCACCTTCCCTGCTGAAATAATGGAAGCTGCAGGGTGAACTCTTTCCTCCAGTGACCTGGGCAGTCTGCAGCAGGAAGGAGATTTGACCTGTGCTCCAAATAAGCTTCTGTTGGAGTGTTCCTTAATTTTACACGAAAGCCAACATAAGGCACACATAAAACCCCCCAGAATTTATTATTCTCAGAGCTCACACTGCTCTGTTTACTTCTGCTCCAGCTCATTTCTGCATGGTGTGTATGTTACCATTGCATTTCTCTGGAATTTGTTTAGTCCATAAAGTTTCTGAGATAAAAGCATTTTATTTTGTTCTCTACTTGTAAAATACTTGGTACACATGGGATCAGTATCTGTTAAGGGTTTTTTTCACTTTTATTCACAGGGGTTTTTATCCATGTCTGCCACTTTTTCAAACATCAGTGATTTGTCATCAGTATTGGTTAAAGCAGTTGCCCTGTCTCATGTTCTAGTTCATGCTACTAAGTCAGAATGAAGTGTGTTTTGGTGTCATTTCTCATGGAACATTCCTGTTCTACCAGTCTATCTACAGAGGAAACTTGAGTTCATGTTAAACATTATTGTTTTTCCATAATTCCCCTCTAACCCAGTCAGGCATTAGTTCTTCATCTTTAGAGCAGTCTGATCCAAAGGGGAGCAGTTCCAAACTGATTGTTGTGGTCTGGCTGGAGTTTCTCCTGTTCACAAGGGCTCTGTGATTCCAGTTCACCTCCTGTTGATCAAGTATCTCACCTGCTCAGTGACAGCATTCTCGTTGGAGCTGTATTTCAGGGCATCAGCTTAAAGACAGAAATGGAAACCTCTCACTCTGTGACAGGTAATTTGAGTGAGCTCAGGCTGGAGGTTGATGGACAGGCATTTTAAAGGGCTTTGAGTACTTCTGCCTTGAAATTACCATGAACATGATGAGAATATTTTATTTTCCAGGGCTACACACAGAATTACTTGAATAGTGTGGACAGACTTTAAACAGCTTTTAACCAGATATCCAAGAAGGATTGTGCCTTTAAAATACAGCCTAAAAAGACTGACAGAGGCTTTGAGGGTTCTTTAGTTTCTTTTTTTATTGAGTCATTTTTTGCTGGAGAAGCTCATCAAAACATGTCTGCACTCTGACACTTCTCAATAAGTAACCTCTGTGGTTGACTGACAGTAATTTGTTTGCAGACTCCAGTTTGCTGCTTATTCCTATATTTCTTTTTTACAGCCCTGTACATCTTCCTAGTTTATGGCTCCATTTCAAGGCTACATTTAATCACTACTGCACAGTGTGTGGCATTCTTGGCTGTGCTACATCCCCACTTACATGTGTGGCCAAAAAAAAAAAAAAAAAAAATAAAAAAAGAGATTTTCCACAGGATTCATGCAGGGTTTGCAATGCAGTATTTCAGCAGAGGTAACAGAGATAGGCATCGATCATCTGTAACAAATTATATTTGCCAACTGCGCCTTCTTGGAATAGGAAACAGCTTTATCTATGAGATTATGGTGATAAAAAAGTTTACCAAGTCTGATGATAAATCTTCTGATACAATTTCTTGAAACTTGTGGTAGAGGCAAATGAACCAGTGTTACTTTCTATACTATTGGACAAAGGAATATTTTTTATAACTTGAAGCAGATGCTGGGGTCTTGTTTCTTTATTAGCCTCATTTTGCCGTGGTTAAAACAAGGTGACACACCTGTGCTTTATCTATTCCCATTTTCTGACAAATCATTGCAAAACTGAATAGGAGTTTGTGATTTTGGAGGGTTTTTTTCAGTCCATATTGTTCAACATGTAAGGTTTAGCAGAGCTCATAAACACCAGTGTTTTAACAGTTGAGTAGGTAAGAACATTAGCAGAGCATTGAAACACTCTTGAGTTCTGAGAAGAGAATTCAATTCGGTGGGGGAGATGGGAGGAATAAAAAAATGCATACCACATGCAAGGCTTTGAAAGGGAAGGATGCTCAAAAGCTGTCAGAAATAGGTCTTTGTGTATGGGCGCTGGTCACTTTTGCCTTAGGAAAACTAATTCTCAAACTACCTGATATCTGATTTACCTAATACTGGTTAAGGGTGATCATCAGCTGGAAACAAAGCTGCTGATGTCATAAGCAGGCAACAACTACAAACAAACCCTTCGGTTTAGGTACCCGGGAAAGACATACTTGGAAATGAGACGGCAGCAATTTGTAGTTATTCAGGTGTCAATATCCGTAATGTCCGCAGCAATTAGCAATTATTCGGGTGTCAATATCGGGGACAAAGAGTCACAGCCGAACTGTTGCAACTCCTCCTCGCTTTCAAGCCCGGGTCAGCGCAATCCGTGTTAGCGAAGAGCTCTCTCCGAGTGACAGCGGGCCAGGCCGGGCTGGAAAGGAGGCAGTCCGATAAAGCAGCGGTCGGACCGGAGAGGCTGGCTGGCTGGCTGGCTGGCTGGTCCCGAGCTGCTGTCAGCAGTGCTGGGCAGCGCGGCGGGGAGGCGGAGCCGCCCGGGGCAGCGGAACGCGCGGTGAGAACGGGGCCAGGGCGCGCCGGCTGCGCTGCGGGGCCGGGGAAAGCCAGGAGGAGGTGAAAGGTGGCTGGGTTGAGTCTGTGGCAGGTGATCTCAGCCGGGATGGAGCACGGCGAGGAGCCACAGGGAGGGATGGTTCAAGCAGGGGAAGGTGGAGATCTGTGAGCAGCTGCAGTCTTGAACGGAGTTGACTTTATTTTGGGGTGGTTTTTTGGTTTTTTTTTTTTGTTTTTTTTTCGGTTTTTTG
>VWYO01022404.1:76554-155429 GCA_013400275.1 Rhadina sibilatrix | reverse complement strand
TTTTTTTTTTTGGGTTTTTTGTTTTTTTTTTTTGTTTTGTTTTGTGGGGGTTTTTTTTTTTTTTTTGGGGTTTTTTTGTTTTTTTTTTTTTTTTTCATAAGTAGCAAAGAAATAAAACCGGCGAGTGGGTAGGGGTAGCTGCAGAGTGACAAATAATTTCACAGCTAGCATGTGTATTGACCACCCTGTAGTACTCGGAAATGCAATTCTTGAGTGCTGACTGAACTCAGTTAAAACTTGAGTTAAAACAGAAGCAGCAGTGGGTGCTGCGCTCCCATTAGGAAAGCCCTGGCACAAGCTCTTTTGTAACTATACAAAAGATGTGCTCGTGGTATTTTCTCTTCAGTTTGTCTGAGTCTCTAAGAGTGCTTTAATCCCTTTTGTCGCACATTCTTCAAAGGTGTATTTAAGTCTTTAAAAATGTTCTTTCCACCTCCAAAACTGTAGCGTTTCTAGGGAAATGTGGTGTCCTCTGCAGTATGTCTCGTGGGACACCCAAAGCAGATTGGAGGGCTGTGTGAGGCTGAGATGGATCTTAGGAAATGAGGACAGAATTGTAGGGGTTTGTGTAGGAATGCGAGGCTTCGACATTATTCTACTGAGATTTGTAACACAGGAAAAAGTTGTTAGCACTTAAGTTCACTATAGAGACAAAGGGACGTATATGGAATTTCAAAATAATTCCACTGGGCTTTGTAAACTAAGTGGTCAGAGTTTTGGAATGGCTCCCACAGAAACTTAAAATATTTCAAAATTCTGTGGTCTGTGCTCTTTTCTCCTGATGGTGCAGGAATGCCTGTGTCAAATATTTTCCATTCCTGGCAGGGATTTATTCCCCCAGAGCTTATGTTCTGTTTTAATGTAAATAATCTATATGGTGCGATGCACCTGAGTGAAGATACTTTAAAGATTTTACATTCCATTCAGTTCAAGACCTATGAGATAATCTGAACCTGAGGCATAATTATCTTTCCTTCCTGTGTCTTCCTGTATAGCTTCACTGCACTGTCTTTTGCATTTTCAGTTCTCTTGGTGTAGGAGCCAACCTTACCCCTTGGCTGATAGAATCCCAGTTTGGGGACTCCTCCATTGGTCAGGGTTTTTTAAATGGAATTCTGATCTGTTTTGTTCATTAACAAATAACAGAGGATAGTGTTGTTTGTTAATGAACATGGATTTTACCCCATGCTTTGGCTTATAGTGAGTCTGTGAAGAATAAAGCAGAAATGCATTGGTCAAGGCAGACCTTTAAGTAAACTACTCTTACGGAATCTATGTTTCAGAATATTTGCTATGGAGTGAAATCATCTCTCTGCATGCTTTTCTCTGGCTCTTCCAAATTTAGCATGACTTTTTGCTGGCACTTTCCAAGGTCTCTGGGGCAAGCAATTGCCTTTCACTGGACACTTCTCTACCATTTTCACACAACAGCTCTAGTGGACATGGCTGTGCTGAGCACTGGGCTTAGGCTGAACTGCCTTCATCCAAAAGGGGAAACCTTTCATCCCCTTCTCCCTTGACTTAAAGCCTGAGCTCATAGAGCTCTTCAGGGATTAGACTCTGGAACTGTTGTTCCAGATTTTGTAGTTTTTCAGAGGTTCTCTAGGGCCTTGTGCTGGTGCCCACAGCTGTGCTTCCCAAGCACCGAGTCGTGCTTTCTTCAGAGCTTAAAATCGTTCTGTGCATTCCCCACTGAGAGACCCTGGATTTGCCTCATCAGTCCCTGCTGGGGGGTAGTTCTACCTGAGTTTTGTTCAAGGGCCCCCACTGTATTCCTCCTAAGCAGAATACAGTAAAAAAAAAAAAAAAATTATGGCATAGGAAGTGTAAATAGTGTTTTCCTGTACTTACTATCTTCCAGCAGCTTTAAGAGATTAGCTTTGATCCATGAAAATAAAGAAGAAAGAGGGGTGGAAAAAGAGACTACAATACTCTCTAGTATGAATTTGGTCCTCAGAGGGGGATATTCTTGAATTATGATGGTTTTTCTGCATGCCCTGCTTGCCATTCTTGATTTTGTATCAACTGTTCGTTTTTTTTCTTTTTACACAGGCTGGTGTTATTCCATTAGTCCATAAGGGAGCTGTCAGGAGGGGCACTTAACATTTCTTAATTATGATTAATTTACTACGGAGTATGGGGGGAGTGCCCAGCTTTCCCTGTGGACTGGGAAAGAACATAAAATCAGGAGTTACCAGAGTATAATAATATTGTTTCAGAATTCACTGTAAATCATTATGTCTGAAATCTCTAAGTACTTGCCTACAGGAGTGTCTCCTTGGACAGATTTTTGCTAGGAGTTTCTGTCATGGGACCTCAGATAGTTTGTTGGGCTTTTTTTCCCTTTTGTAGCTGGACTTTATTCATTCTTTATTAACTGATTTCTACCATGGAACATGCTACTGGGATCATTTTGCATATGTGGACATTTTTTCACAAGTAAATTATATTTTTCTCTGCAGGATGGTAGGCTGTAAGTATATGGTTCTTCCTCTCAGGGGAGTTCCTGGACAAACTAAAGTTATGGGAACAAATTTGAGACTTCTCTCCACTGCAGTTGAGAGAGAAAACTGGGACATTTTGTCATTGCTCATTATTTGCCTCTTTGCAGGAATACATTTGTGGCAGTCATTATATAGAGAAGTGACTGTACCTTCTCATATAGAAGAGGTGAAACATGAAGTCTTCTAAAAAAGGTTTCTTTTTCCTCTGTGTGAAGTTTTGCTGTTATTTGCTTATCATGTGTAAATTTAATCAGTAACTTTTCTTTCAGAAGTAAGAGACTACTTTACTAGTGTTTTAAAACCTTTACTTTTTAATGGGCTTTAGAACTACATTCCTTTTACGTGAGACTTCCTTTTGGATTGTGTTGACAGGAAATCAGATTGGTGTCTAGGCATCTTCTGTTGCTCTTGAAACATGTCAGATAGCTCAGGAGAGTGTGTGTCCTTGATCAGAGCTTCTGGATCCTTCTAGATGACTCTGCCAGTCTTTGCTTTGCCAGCTGCTGTTGCTCTATCTCTGTACTTCCCAAATTTAGGAGCACATGCACAGATGTGTCTACCCAAAGTATTATCCTAAGAAAAATTCATTAAACATTAAAAAAAAATTATATCTTTCAGAGGATTGATCTACTAGAATGGTGCTAAGTAAGGATGTTAATGAGGTAAAGATAAAAGGGGGGTTTTGTTTGCCCACAAAAGAGGGGGAAAAGGTCTTTGGGGACTTTTTGTTGCACAGATTTGTGAAGTGTGCTGAACAGATTTAAGTTCCCCAAACATCAACAGTTGCCTAGAGGCAGAGTAATATTAATTTTATTTTAATTTTAAGCAGAAAGTCTGTATATCTATTTCCTTCTTCCAGCATCTGTGATTCAGAGGTTCTTTCTCTCTGCTTACATTTCACCCCCTGAAAATATGTGCCAGCTGGTTTTGCAGCTCTCAGTCATTTCTGTTCCACATTTCATGTCATAGTGAGCTTTATGGACGTCAGGTAAGTAGGAAAATAGGACATGAGGCTTAAAAGTATTTTAAGATGTTATTTAGTCCATTTCTGCAAATCAGTTTTATCCAGGGCTGGTTTTCTGCTGGAATATCTTGAAGGCTATTCTGGAGCCTCTTAGCTCATGAGATGTGCCACTGTGTTTTGGGGTTTTGTTAGGACTGGCAGCACTGCTTTCCACTGTCTCCTGCTAGACAATATTAGCTTTGACTTTGCATAAAATGTCCCTACTAGAGGTTTACATCCATCTTAAACACTTCCATTGCTCTAGATTCACATTTAACTGATTTTATCAATACAAAGTTCTTTCTGATTTAGCTCACTTTGGCTGTAATTTAAGCATATTGATACTTAACAGTACACAGATTGCCGTTTTGTTTGTTTGTTTGTTTGGGTTTGTTGGTTTTTTTTTTCAGTTATCTTTTACATGTTTGAAGACTCTTGGGCTGCCACTCGTTAGGGTTTTCTCTTCTCTTTAAACTAGATAGTTCAAATTTGTTCATTCTTTCCTCATAACTTACTTGACCAGACTTTATGCTTCTTTTCCCAGTTCTCTCCATCTGGTTCATCTCTTCTTTCTCAAAAAGCAGTGTCTGAAGCTGGATGGACACTTCAGCTGAGACCTGCATTAGTACTGCTTAGCAGCAGTAGAATGGTTTCTACTTTTGCCCTTAACATGATTTTTCTTTTTAAGAGATGGCTGTTTTTTCTCTAACTCCTTTTACTTTTAAGATTGCTTCCTATAACAATACCTGCTACTTCTCAGTACAGTCATGCTCTCCTGAAATCTGTCATTCTGCTGTTCCATCTCCTGCTTTTCCAAGTCCCTTAATTTCTATCATTTTATGATCAGTATAAATGAAAACTTTGAGTTAATACACCGTGATGTCTCCTGAAATTACTTCCAAAGTGCAGCAATGTTTTGATTATTGTCTTCCAATTTGCCCCATGGCTATATGGGAAGAAATAATAATGGAGGTAAGGGAAAGACTTGTGAAATGCCTGCAAGCTTTTTTATTTTTCTACAAGCAGTGATTTCATGTTGTTACGTATCCAGCATCTTCCACCACCCTGTAACATCCCAGCTTGCCTACCACATCCTTTCTTTCCAGAGGGGCAAGAGACAGAGTGTGCTGAACCTTGTTCAGACCTAAGCAGGTGCTGGTTCATGGGTTGTTACAGTTGTGCTTGTGTAATTCACTCTGAGAATGGCTGAAGAGCCAAGTTATTGCTGTCTGTCCTTCAGTTCAGGGATTTGGATCCCTTTGCGACCGATCAAGGTCACATTCTCCTGAAGCTTTCAGAAGAGTTGGTATCATGAAGGCCTCATCAGATTTGATTGAAATTGCTCTGTGAGCAGCTCAAAAGCTCTAGCAGAGGGTACTTGCTGACAGAGGGGTAACATGAGGGAGTAGGCCATTGCTTTCTGGAAAAAAAAAAAAAAAAGGTTAACGTTGTTCAAATGCAAATTCAACTCTTCTTTTGCTATGCATTTGAAAAGGTGTCTTCCTTTGCTGAAACAAGGAAATGCTTCAGTCTCCCCTTTACCTCAGTATTCTTGCACCTGATTTTTGTGTCTTGTATTTCTCATGTGCTTCTTTTTCCTCACCCTTGTCTTTTCAGCCAAGAACTACAGGCTCTAGGTGTTTACCACTAGGTAGACATTGATCCACTGGTGAAAATCAGTACCTGGTGGGGTGAGGGCTTCCCTTTTTTGTCTGTATCTAGACTGCTGTAAAATCTGAGGAGAGCATTTATTTAAGGGTGTTTCTGCAAACCTGGATAATTACAGAAGGTTCAGATGAGAGAAAGCCATCAGTTGTCATGTTCAGTGTTATGACTTAGATAATTACTGGAACAACTTACAAAGAGCATTTCAATGTATAATGCACTTTCAAAAAAACCCTTTATTTCTAGATTATTTTTAATTGATCTTCAAGCAATTGAAATAAATGAAATTTTTGAGCTTTGATTGAATTGGTCAATTAAATAATAATTAATATCATAACAATTAAGTATCCATTAAGAAGTGATATAGGCCAGGATCTTATTTCTGCCAGTAGTACAAGGCAGAAATTGGAATTGGTGGGAAGAGGAGAGAGCCTCTTGCAGAACTGTTGTGCCTGGAGGGATCCAGGTTGTGAGTCTCTCATAGGTGTAGGTGTGGGCACTACTTAACCATAACAGATTGAAACTGCCTTTTCCTGATAGTTTTCAAATGAAAAAATAGCAAGAGCAGGATGTTACTGCTTCTGTAGATTTTTCGGTGAAAAAGAAAAAAGTAATTGGTTGTCACTGGTTAAACAATGTAGTTTTTCTGCACTAGGGCACAAGCTGGAGAATCTGGCTTACTCTAGACTGGGGTTCTCTGAGGACACTTTGTTGATAGGTGGGTTGGCAGCCTTCATCATGTTGTTAAATTAAATGGTGCAGTGATTTGATCACATGTGCCAGTTGTGATGCTGGCTTTGGTGTAGGACAACTGACTTTAATTAGCCATGGTCGCTGCCAGCAAGCTGCCTAACAACTGGCTAAATGAGTTTTTTTGTCTTCTTGCTTGAAACATCTTCTGTTGTGTTTGAAGGTGTCGAGCTATTCACTTTCTTGATGTGTTCACAGGATGGGTATTGTCTTCACCTTCCTCGAAATCTGTCCTACAAGCCTATATGCTATGCCTTAACTGAATTTATTCTGATTCTTTTTTTACCCTAGGGCTCTCTTTTGATGCTGAATTCCTATCCTAGCTCAAAGGTGGTCCTTCTCTACCCAGATGGTCATCTTCCTATTGAGTTTTTAATCCCCCCATCTCTCAAGCTAGCAACACAAATCTGATTGCCTCTTTCTGAGCTGTTTATGAGAAATTCTGTTTTCCCTCGCTGCGGTTGTTTGTTGTGGAATTTCTTATCTCTCCTCTCCATCTGTGGTATGTCAAGATATTTGTATTTAAATATCATTTTAAAGTAGTTAACTACCTTGGAGGAGGTAGCATAAATCCAGATAGTGTGATTGCATTAACAAAATTGGCAATGACTTTCTCTTTCATCACGTTTTTGAAATATGATAAGGTACTCCTTGCAATCACAGGAATGTCTTGGAAGGCAGACAGTTTCAGCTTAACTTGTGCATTACTCACAGAATCAGTAAAATAATGTGCAAATTATCCTAATGATATGCAGCTTTCAGGTAGGAAGTGTGAATACATTTCTCCTCCTTTAACAAGGGATGTGTTGTGACTTCCAGAAGTCTTTATCCAGACTGGTGCTGTAATCTCAGGCATGAAGAATGGCTTGAAACTGCTTTTGAATGTCTGACTCCTTTAGATTTAAGCTTGCAATGTATTTGGCATGATCCAGCATCCATGGCACGTCCATTTTGACAGGGAATGTGTGTCTCCTTATTGAACAATCTACACAAAACCCTGGCCCTGTTTGAAGCTGTTCTGCAATATGATGGGGAAAGGTCTGGCATCAAATGAGGATTCATTGTGCTACTTAGTGCAGAAGGTGAAGCATTTTCTTGACAAGGGAATTTAGCATGAAGAGGAATCTGATAGCTAATTAAAACATTTTCTGGTGCAAAGTCACTGTGTAAGAAATATGTAGGAGTTGGTGGATTGCATCATGTGGATATTAACTCAGAATCCACACTGGGCAACATCACTAGCAATCTAGTTAGCACATCTTGAGAATCTTTACACTGTTACAGTCTTCATCCCAATTAACAGTTTCATATCAGAAATGTGTGTGATATCCACAGGATTAGTTTCTAAATGCTAGATCACTTCTGGAAGTAACTTCCCATATTAGCAGATCATTACCAGTGATGTGCAGAAACTGGCAGCCTTTGAAGAGATGCCACTTCATCATCATCTTGTTTGTTTGTTTGTTTGTTTTTAAAGCCAAAGCCATAGGATTTGAATGATCAGGAGATATTCTGATGTGGCCAAGCAGTGTGAATCCTGTAATTTACCCTAAGCTTTGGAAATCGTAGCAAACACTTGCTGCAACTTGACACCATAAACTGTGTGGGGATTGCTGTAACTCAGGTGTTTCATCCACTTCTCTCTGATCCCACATGCCTGGCTTTCTGCTCTGTAATTGCTGTAAGGTTAGGAAATACCTTTTAGTGTTTGTAAGTATCTCTCTGGGTAGTGAATTTCATTGTTTTTTCTCTAATAGTTTATAAAGCTCCATCTTTGTCCTCATGCCTTCCTATTTATGTTGAGTCACTTTGAAGTTTCTGGGAGTAATAGCAGAATAACAGCTGTATAAGACAATCATCTTACTTTTTCTTTCTAGTGTTTCTTACTGTTGCTTGACATGTACAAATGTAAAGTCATTGGGAAAAGAGTTTGCTATGCAATTTTTTTTTATCCCCCCCATACTGTTTGATGTTAAGTGCCTTGATCTTTTGGTATTGGGTACTACCTGTTATGGTTTACATTGCAACTTATGAACCTTGACATTCAGAATAGTGTTTTCTATAGTTTTTCTCCCCTTCATCAGATTGCATTTTTATTGTTTGCTACTGGGTTTTGTCCTGACTCTGTGTGCATTATTCTAAGCTTCTGTGCTATAAAGAGTTACATGTGGCTTTTCTTTTGACAAACACTGTGGTGTGACCGTTCTGCAATGTGCAGTTCTACCTGCTGGACTAAATTCATGCAAGATGAAAACATGTGCTGATGTTTTCTGTAGGTTTTGCAAAAATTGCACACAGTAGGCAGTTTCTTAATAGTTGAAATTAAACACTCATTGATGCTGGAGTGCATGTTGCTTGTAGCGTGTGCAGGGCTAGAATTTCTGATATATCAGATAAGACACTAAATTAATTTAAATATCTTTTAAAAACTTACAAAACTAAGATAAAATGTGTACTTTCTGAGGTCATATTTCTTCTTGTGTGGAGCCCTTGCCACTGTTGAATGTTCTTCCTGGATGTTATTTATGAGTAAGTCTTCTGTATCCTCCTGATTGCAATCAAAGGTATTATTTTAGCATCAGAGTGAAGTGTTAGTCTGAAAATTATACATTATGGGTATTGTTTTCCTCATTACATGACAGCATTTCACAGTATATTTCTAATGTGTTTGTCATTCACATCTGTATTTTCATAGTATTAATGTCACAGTCAACATTGCAGGACTTATTTATTTGATGCTGAAAGAATTGCTGCAAGATGAATATGTTGGAGTTTAACTTGTGTTCAACTGAAAAGATTATGCAAGTCTGGAAGGTGAAGATCCTGTCTTCATACCTTTGTGGTGTTTGCCTGTAGTGTGCTGTCTTGAAGAGAGGCTGCAAGTTTTTAGTCAGCAATTAGATGACAGTTCATTAAACAAATGAAAAGCCATTTCCTGGTGCTTGTGAAAAGTGTGGTGAAGACCCAACCTTCAAACAAACCCCAAGCAGCAGAACAAGCAGCATTTAGTACTGCTCACAGGGAGTGAGCTTTTTAGAGTTTCTGAATTGTTAAATCCTAAATCTCTGCAAGTTCAAGAGTATATGGCTTCCTAAATTATTTTAAGGGTATCCTATAGTTCCTAAACCTGCTGGACTGTCTTGGAGATTTTACTCTTAGTCCTTATCAATTGTGTTACTACCAGGTGTATATTTTTTTCTTGAAACTTCAGTAGAAATCAACAATCAGTCTAAACAAGGATTCTGCAGGCACACACACTAACAAGCACCAAAGATTTTTTTTTTTTTGGCTTGGTTGCTACTCGCAGCTTGTGTTGTAGCCACTTTCTTGTGGCTTTGTCACATTGCAGGAAGCAGTGACCTTCATTTTAGCACCTTCTAGACTTACAACTTTCACAACTATTTTTAATTTAAGTCTTGTCTTTATCATTCAGTACCCTGTGAACTCCTCGTGTAGCCATTCTTGGCTTATGGTTTAGAAACTTGAGCCTGTAAGATCTGAAATGTGTTGTTACAGAAAACAAATCCCTCATTTCAAGTGAAGGATATCATTGCCAGCAAGTGGGCAGATGTATGAAGAAATCTAAATTTGTGTCAATAGTATATTCATTCCAGGGAACTTCTGCATTCATATCTTCAGTTTCCTTTTTTTTTTTTTCTCCTGGGAACTGCATACAGTCACCCAGATTCCTCCAGTGTCTAATTGGTTCCTGAGTGATTTTGGAAAAATGTAGTAATTGTGACAGTAGCCTGGTGAGTTTGCACAGAACCTGACAGTTTTATTCTTTGGGACCCAGCCCTTTGGTGACAGTGACCAGACACTTGAAGTTGTGACTTTTGGCAGTGGCAAGTGCTGAGTGGGATTCAGCTGAACCATACCCTTCCTGTGGCTGAAATGGAATCCTGTAGTACCCCATCTTCAGCTTCTCAAGTCCACAACATTACAGGCCTCTGTAGATCCTGTCACTCATTTATGTCTTTATTTAACTGGAGATTTATATAGATATTTATATTCTTCTCCGTGGGGCTGTCTCACACATCCTAGGGCATCTAAAATCTTCTACATTTAGGGGGCTGTACCAGATGCTCTTCAAATGCTGGGGAGGAAACATCTATTTAGAACCAAACTGTCTGCAAACAATCGGATGTTGCATTAGCAATTATGTCTGTTCTCCCACCAGTTTTCTGCTGTAGGAGCACGCTGTCCTAATTTGCTTAAGATTTCACTTTCATCTTGTAGGTCTGTCAGATGTTGAGCAAACATGGCTGTCACTTGGCTCACAGTTTTCAACACCTCTCTCTTCATATACATATCTGTATGGGAAACATTATGGAGATCAGTCAGCTTGCATTGTTTTATAGTAGGTTATATACAACAACTTGATAAAATCTGATCCAGAAGCATACATAAAGTTTCATCCACCTCTGGATCAGATTTTATTCCTGGCAGGGAATTTAGCTGTAGGAGCACAGACTTTATTTATTAATACATTGTATTCTGCTAGTAGCTTTTCTTCAAGGATAGACCTGTCTGCACCTACTGCTGCTATATTGGAAGTGGCCATAATAACAGGAGAATATTTAATTAGAGCTTGTTGTCTCTGTAGAACAGACTTCCATGAAAACAGGGGTTCTTGGGGCTCAGTTTCCTTGATACAGCTCCAGTCACCCAGCATATGTGGTTACCTCCTTGCTGAGGAGTTACTCAGGGCCAGCACACAGGTTTGGTACTGTGGCACTCTGTGCTGTTCAATTCTTCACTCTCCCCTTGATGCAAGTCTGGCTCATTGCAAATCTGCCAATTAGCACAATTCCAAGGGCTGCAGGACCTAAATGCAATGAAAAATTATCTCCTAATTTTAAGGTAGTGTGAAAAAATATTTAAGTATTATTCATGCTATTGTATAGCTATCATTTTTTTTTTCTTTGCTGATGCAAATGTATTTTGTAACTATTGCTTGTAAAGGTGTTGCCAGAAGTGTGTTTAATAGACTTCAAGAGTTTACATTATTATTGCAGCAAGCTATTTCAGTTAAAATTGTGTCCCATATATTCAGGATTTTATCCTGATGTCCATTCTAATAGCATTCTAAGATCTGTTGTCAGAGATTATGTCTCCATTTAAAAAACTGAAGGCATTTTGGAAGGTGTTCTTCATTAGGGGGGAGTTTTGAAATACTATGGTTAGTTACAGAAAATGGGAATCTAAAAGGTATTGTACTTAAAGATGATTTTGCTTCATTGCCATTAATCCTGTTGACTTCCTTGGCATCAAAATCTGGCTGTAAGGAGTTCTCTTGCTCCAGTATCTTACTGGAAACCAGCTAAGCAGAGGATCAACGCACAAAAGTTGCATATTGTGATTGTACTTTTGGTTTCCAAGGAGTTGATGAAATCCTAGGCTTGTAAAACTCTTTGGTAGAACATCCATTCTCTTTGAATTTCACCTGTAGCCTTTCTGTGTTGCGTGTCTTTATGTTGCACCAGTAGATTGCCTGCATTTGTACCTGGAAGATAAACTTACTGTGTGTCAGGCCACTGAGAAACTATTTTGATTTGAGATGCCAGCAGAATTTTTAAAACAAGCCAGTAAATTGTGGATTAACGTATCACAAGGGGTATTTACTCAAGATTTTTAAAGGAAGCCAAAGATAAAGTTGCTGAGTAACTCTGGGCAGCTCTCTATCTTGCTCTTTTTGCCAGAGAAATTAGGGGTTACAAATAAACAACTTTTGGAAAGGTAAGGAGGGAAATGCAGGGAATGGAGTCCCCCAGGGATCACTCTTTGGACATGTGCTCTCGTTTTGTGGTGTGGAAAAAGGGGTGAGGAGAAATAGGTGACAATATGTGTTGACAATACAGAATTCTTCAGGTTGCTGAAAAATTAGGCCTGAACAAGAAACACTGCAGAAGTTTCTTGTTGGTAGTGTGTATAATGTTGGCAAAAGATAAGAAAAAAATGCAAGTCCCTAAATAAAAACCAAAGAATAAATTGGAAGGGAAAATGGTCCCAAGAATGCACAAACAGCAGTGTGTTCTAAGGAAGGATATAAGTCATCATAAGAGGTGGAACTGTGAACTGTGGCAAGAAAGCAAATAGAATGTTAACAGTATTTAGAAAGCAACAGAAAAAACAACAAAGCATCAGTTGCAGATGTATAAATCCCTACTGTGCCCTCAAGAGGGGTATGCAGTTTTAATTTGCATCCTCTGCACCTCAAAAAGGTTTTATTGATTTTTGCAGAGTGAAGAGAAAGAGAGCATGAAAATACAGAATTTTTAAATTTAGTTTTGGGGGGTTTTAATCCGTGTAAGGACAAGGAGACTAGACTAGAATTATATAGATTAAGATTCTTCTAGGTTGGGAAGAGGCAAACAGAGAGGCAGAATTTATTTAAGTATAGAAAATTATGAGTTGCATAATTGGCTGAACAGAAAAGCACAGCAGACAAGAACAGTCAATTACCAGTCAGGTAATTTCATTATAAAAAAGGAAACATGTTTTTACAGATGAAATGACTTATCAAAAGTCACAATTTTATTTCCCATTCATAGTTATCCCCTGATGACTGTTAAAGGTGATAAGACAGCCTTAAGAGTCACAAAATCTCAAAGCCACCAATTGCTAAAGTTGGAAGAACGTACATATTTTTTAGAATCTTTTCCCAACCAATTGCTACAGTTGAAGGTATGGAGTAGAAAATCTACTGTCTCCTGCAGGTGTTATTACAGGTAATAAGGCACAATTCAGCAGAGCACCCGCTGTGTAATGGTGTAACTAATGATCTGTGAATCGTTTCAGGCATTTGTAGGAAATCTGCTGTGTTTGATTCCACTGCCAGCAGCAGCTGAATTACATCTCCCTTCGCTGTATAGCTGCTGTTCTAAATGCACAGTCTCCAAATCCACCTCCTTCTTCTGAGAGAAAACTTTATGATAACATAAAAAGTCAACAGTAACGTAGTGCAAAATGACAACCATTGCTTTACTGACCAATTCAGCCAGTTTAGACTGGCTGAAACTGAACATCCTCATGATACCCTGTGCTTGGATCAGAAATGCTGCACAAAAACATCCCTGCTAGGACTCTCCCACTCTCCAGAAGCAGCAAATCCACTTGTTTTGGTTATTCTTTCTTGAGACTCTCCCTTTACTTTTTTGTGGGACTCTAGGGATGGATTAAATGCTCTTTGTTTTCCTCACTTTATTTTTTAGACAAGGTGTCACTGTGTTTTCTGAATTTGTTCTCCAAGCCTTGTACCAGCTGTTGGAAGACTCTTGGGGTTTGCCCTTCATAGTCTGGAGAATGTGGGTCACATCTGGCTCCACAGTTTTGGTACTTCACTTCCATCCATGCTTGTTCCTCCCAGCTGTTTGTACAGAGGACAGTGACAGTGGTTGCCTGGTTAAATACAACTGCCACACTGACTGCTTCAAATGGCACCTGCTGAACTGAGAGTTCCACAACAGCAGAGATGTATTGTGGAAGAAGGATGTTACAGTGCAGAAGTCTGATAGGAGCTTTCCTGTTCCTTCACCAATAAGGTTTACAGCAATAAAGTGTTTCTTAATAAAGTCCATGAAAAGAAATATCATAACTCTCTCCTCTGGGCTC
This sequence comes from Rhadina sibilatrix, assembly GCA_013400275.1. Lineage (NCBI taxonomy): Eukaryota > Metazoa > Chordata > Aves > Passeriformes > Phylloscopidae > Rhadina > Rhadina sibilatrix. Next base: position 141,893 of record VWYO01022404.1, on the reverse strand, counting down.
AGGTACATCACCACAGTTTGATGCCAATTGATTCAAGAGCATCAAGCCAAATGCCACTTGACTTTCCACAGATGACAATAAATACACTTTTAGCCCATAGCAAATGTAAGGCAATGGCACTGAGCTTAATCCTTTCTAAAATATTTGCTTTATCTCATCACTGTGTGCACACAGGTGTTGTGACTCATGTGAAATTTGACTTGACCATGTATTTAACTCATGCTCATAAAATGTCTTTCATGGTAAATAGGTTGCCCTAAAAGAGCAATTAGCTTGAGGTAAGAGTGCATGTGTAGCATTTCTTCAAAGGTGTCCCCTCACATGGTGAGAGCCAGCCCTGCATTTCTTCTCCTTTGCAGGGCAGTAAGTGTTTCCAAAATCTAAACGTGTTTCTGTTCAGCCTAACCAGCATTTTTTTCTTTTTTGGGTTTCCTTAACAGCCTTTCTATTTTCTCTTGTGCTCAACAACTCTTTTCTTTTCTTTCTTTTTTAAATTTCTTTTTCTCAAAAAAAAAACCTGTTGGGGAATCCAGGATTGGACCAGCAAGTTACAACAGAAATCTAAATCCTTTGAGGATAAAGGCATTTTAATGCAATATGAGGATCAATAATACTCTGTCCTTACAAATATAGTGAATTGGCAATTGTTATTAATATGAATATTCTATTTCAGCTTGCTACATTACATAACTAGGTTATCTGCATTTTCAGTTCATCCTTCCCACAGGCAGAAATGTATTAATGGTATTTCTTCATAGGCTGGCAACTTTGCTTTATAATATGTCAAAATATATGTCGTGAGTGTTTGTTTGGTTGGTTTTAGTTTTCTTTAACAGGGCACTATTTTTTTCTGGATTGCAGTTTGTTGACTTTGAATTAGCAGGTTGGTTGTTACTAGACAGTAACTGTAAAGGCCATCATGTTTTGCAGAAATAAGGGAGTTACCACTCTTCCAAAGAATAATCTAATGAGCCTATTGCATATGGCAACTGGAAAACTATGTTTCTTTAATTTGAAAATGGAAACCTTAATATATTTTAACGACAAAATATTTTGTCCACACACTGTTGTAAATTTCTAGAATTTGCCAACAACAGGATCGCTAATTCCAACAAGCAAGGCTGTCTCTGTGTGTTCTTCCTTTTGTTTTCTTTATTTCTACTCTTCTCTATTTTGTTTTTAAGGACCCTTAGAATTAGGGGAGACGTCACTGAAATAGGATTAAAAGCATTTGTGAAATCAGAACAGGAATAGATGTCAGGGCTCATAACTGTTTTGGATACTTCCTCAGGTCTGGAGAACATCACGGTAAAGCTGCCCTGTTTTAGGCAGGATTTGTTTTATATAGGTTAGTTGCTGCAATGGGTTACACAAGATTTCCAGAAGCAGTCAGGCAGAGTGTAGGTGAGCTTTTAATGCTGCCCTTCCCTTTTTATAGCTCTGTCTTGCGAGACAGAGTATTGTGGTTTCCATTTAATCACCTTTGAAATAATTGTCCAATTGCACAATAATACATTGCCAATCTTTCATAAGTTTCACATGTTTCAAAATAGACAAGGGAGTGGTGTTGAAGACATCTGCAACTGAGGACAAGAGAGGAGAGAAAATGGAAGATACTTGTAGTGGTCAGTAGCAACTGCAGTGTTAAATGTCCTCTCCTTCAGCTGATACAGTGTGAGGTCTAAATGTCCCTCCTAATTAGAGAAAAAGATTTGCCCCAAGGCCAAAGGGCCTAAGTTTTGATGAGATCAAATGCATTAATCATGAGTTTCTGTTCTGTTTTTTTTTCAGAAGAATGGAGTATCAAACGGGACTCTCTATAAAAAAACATTTATTGAGCACTTTGAACAGGCACCAATGTATGTTGCAGTTTTTACTTTCGTGGGGTTTGCAGTGGGAACAATATTTGGCTACCTGCGAGATTTTATGAGAGCCTGGGGACTAGAAAAGCGGAACATTGCTGCGGAGAGAGAACAACAAAAAGTATGTATGAAAAAGTCATTGTGTATCCACAGCTGAGTTTCCCCCTGCTTGCAAGTGATTTACAGCAACTTGTGGAAGTAACAGGGCAGACAACTTTCATTTTACAGAATGTTGCACAGGGGTGAGAGGAGCGACACACCCTGCAGTGGAGTTGTATGCACGTGTGTGGTTGTGTACCTGCATTTCTGTAAAAACATCATTTTTACCCAGGGGCATGCTCACCTCATTCTAAGAGTGCCATAATACTCTCAGCAAAATAGAATCTCAGTATATTAGGTCAATACACAGAAAAAAACCCCTCATAGATGCCTTATTGTTAAATATATCATCTTTCCAAATCTTTTTGACCCCGATTTTCCTCTGTCCCATCTGGCTGTCTCATGCTGTCTTTCACAGCAAGGCAGCTCTAATTTTGTTACAATCGAATTCCTGTAACTCCCAAAATTTTTTCATCCCACATAGTTCCTAGTGAAACTCGCACCTTCGCAAGAACAACTGCCTTCCAACTTTGTTTAGAGTTTTTGGTTGCTCCTCCTTCTCTGTGCAGTTTGAGTCGTCATTTATGGTTACATCTGGCATAATGAAGGAAAAATGTGAACAGTCTTACTGTTTCTCTTGCAAATAAAATTCCTGAAATTGTTTCTTGTTATAGATTTTCAAAGATGCATGCGTAACTTAATGAACATCACTTTCAGTTCGCTTCATGATTTGGCCATTTGTTGATTCCAGTTGTGCCCATTAAATTTTTTTGTCCTTCACTATGGATTATGTGTTTGTTTAATTCTCCTACCTATGTTAACTGCATGCCATGTTATTTTATCAGTTTATTGTATGCAGTGCCCAGCATGGATATATTGCTCTTTCATATAAAGCTTTGTTTAAAATTTAATTTCCAAGTAAAATCCATAGATGGACATTAATTCTCAACCAAAAAAATTGTCTTAACTGGATGTTTGCATCTCCGTGTTAGGCCAGTAATGCCCAAATCACGTATATTGGACTAGCTTTTGTCTAACATATCCAGCATTTCATGAAATGCAGTGAGTTTTTTATCCTTCTTTTCTGCAATCTGCTCCATATATAGAATCAATTTGAAGCAACTGGTTTCTTCAAAGAACCTTGATTTTTTTTTTTCCATTTCCAACTTCCAGGATATATAGGGAGAGTTAGACCAACTTGTTGACCATTAAAAGACAACAACATCAACAACAACAATAAAAAACCAAACCTGACCAACCAAAAAAGAAACAAAAAAAAAACCCCAATCTTAAAACAGAAGCAAACCAAATATTCCACCCCCTGAGAAATACAATGCTGTGTTTAAAAAGAGTCAATAGTAGGAGATTTGCTGTTTGGAGTTGTAAGTGACATAGGAGCATGTGGCTGCTGTGGCTGTCTGTTTACTGATGAATCAGTTTTCCCTTGTTAATAGGAATGACTTGGGTACAGAAGCAGATTATTTTCCCAGCAACATAACCCTGTGCATGTTTTCAAACCAGGATTTTGTGCCACTTTATCAAGATTTTGAGAACTTTTACACCAGAAACCTCTATTTGAGAATACGGGATAACTGGAATCGTCCAATTTGCAGCGTCCCTGGGCCACAGTTTGACCTCATGGAGCGCGTTACAGACGATTACAACTGGACATTCAGGTGAGTCACCTTACACTCTGCTGCTCTCAGCTTCACGAGCATACTCCTGGCACCTCTGCAAAGCACAGAGAGTTGTGTCCAGATCCCTGTCTGAAATCCATCAGCACGTTTCTTTTTTGTAGTCAGTACCAGGCTGACAGTCTGACCCTTTTCTTCTGAATATTTGTTTGGAAACGCAGTGTAGATTTCCAAATCGATTGCAAATGGGTTTGGCTGTGTCAGCAGCACAAGGCTGATCACACACCATTTGTAACAACAGACCTTGACTCAGAAGATTACAACAAAATTTGGTTTATCCCTTGGTTAGGTTTTAAATCGTAATTTCTTGCATTGCATGAATGTGGCCTCTTGCCTTCATAGCGAGTCTTTGGCAGTGGGTTTTGAGCAGATTGCAGCTTGCAGGTTTTGGTGTACTGCAGCTGAGTTACGCAGCTATGGGAATTCACAGCATAGACAATGTGTAGGTTGGCTAAATTTGAGCTTATTGAGAATGTATCATGGTGTTTCCCATATTTTCATCTACTTTAAGTTCTCTGTGTGTGTCCACTGCTTCCATTAAGCCATCAGAGCAGTGATGACTTAATGGAAGCAGCTGACAGTTTGTTTGAAAAATAATGTCTGTACGTTGTTCCTTAAATAAAGTCGTACGTTTGTTAGTTTATTTGAATCCATAAAAGCAGCCATTTACCCCATAACAGTCTATTGCCCTCTACAGCATGGCTTCTAGGAAGCACTCTGACCATGAAGCAGTAAATAGTTAGGAAAAGAGAAAGGCTGGAAAAACTTCTGGGCTATCAGAGTATGAGGACTGTAAATTCCCAAGTAGGAGTTTGACACTGGGGCAAAATCTGGTGGGAAAATTTCAAGATTTTTTTCTTTTCATTTGGGATTGGAGGGAAGATTGCACTGCTGTTCAAAATTTGCTTTAATTATAGGTTTACAGGAAGGACAATCAAGAATGTAATCAATATGGGTTCTTATAACTACCTCGGCTTTGCAGAAACAGATGTTAATGCCTTGAAAACTGTGACCATAGAGTTAGAAAAGTACGGGACAGGAGTCTGCAGTACCAGGCAAGAGATGGGTGAGTAAACAGCAAGGTGGCCACCAAAGGTTCTGTAACTATACTCTTTTTTTCTCAGAGATATCTTGAAGGAGTTGGGTACTTAGAGGACTTTAATCACATCAGCGATTACTAGTTCCACAGTTAAAAGGGATGCTGTGTTTTATTTGTTCTCACATGAGGGTTTTTTCAAACTGACGCTGATTTTTGGAAAAGCGAAACCAAGTGTGTTGTATACTGGTCTGGGATTTTTAATGATGGAAGTAACAGGCTTTTTTTTTAAGAGAAGTTAAAAACTCATTGAGATTTCAACAATTGTTCTGGGGCAAATTCAGCTGCATCACAGATTTGTATCTGTTGCCACACACAGAGGTTTCAGATTAGTAAAATGATCTTTTTACATAATGTTTTTAATCCTGTGCTCTAAGAATGTATTGGAATATATTATGAGCTACTACTGGCACAAAACAGAAATTTCTAGTTTGCCTTTAGCAAATAAATTCAGGAAGGCTCCATCTGACATTTTTCGTTTATATGTCCTTTTTGATTTGTCTGCTTTGTTAGTTTGTAGGCTGCATGCAGTGTTACCTTCAGCTTTCTGGTTTAACACCAAGCCTTGTATTCCTTGTGGTACAATCATCTTACATTGCAGAAAAAAACAGTTTCAAGCCATAGAAATGTAAGAGGAGGTTTCTCTTCAGGCTTCATCTTTCTTGGGAGCTATACATATTAAAAAAAAAAAAAAAAAAAAAAAGGCAGATTTCTTTTTTCTAATCCAGCAACCTAAAAAATTACATTTTTTTTTATCTTCAGTGTAAACTCTGTTCTTCCATAAATCTTACAGAAAAAAAATACTGTATTTAATTTAGTTTTTTTATTTAAAGTCTCCGTTTCAGATATAAAAAGTAACGCAGACATTGTCACCTACTTCTTACCTTGTCATTGTGGTTTGATTTGCCCATAATAATTATGTCAGTGACACCACTCAGAGAGGGTTTACAGATTGACCCTACTTTCCTTTTGTAGATGACCCATCTGGTGACTTCAGTCTATTATTTAACCTGAATTGCATGCTTGAAAGTGGTCACCACTGCTAGTCCTTTAAGGTATTGAAGGAAGCTTTCTCTCTTTTTCTCCTGGATTCTCTTTTGTCTAAGAACACTTCAATTTGTTTTCAGGACATCTAAGATTATGGCTGGTGTTCCTTATTCTGTAGCTTTTGCTGAATTTTTTTAATGGAAGATTTATTAAAAAAAAAAACCAAAAAGCAACCAACCACCAACCCAACTTATTAAAAGATTGATTCTGTGTTCAAATATTAAAAAAATCTTACTAGGGAACTTCATCTAGTCTATTTGACAGCGAATGGGTAGAGCTTTCTAGGATTTTCTCTTCATCTGAACTCCTGTGCTGTACTCAAAGTTGCCTTGACTGATTGAGCAAGGTTTTAGATCATTCTGATTGCCTTCACAACAAGTGCATCAAGACTATTCACAGTGCAAGAATGGGCTACAGATAAACATCCTAAGAGCCTTGTGAAGTGGATTTTGGAGAGCAGCTTGGCCATTGACCTACTGAGAAAGGAAAGCAGGGTGTTTAGGCCTGACTTAGCTGGTGCAAATGAGCAGTCACAGCAATTTATCCTGGGCATGTAACAGAGGGCCTGTGTTTGTGTGCTCCATGGGGAGAGGTGGCTCCACAGGGCAGGGTTGAGCAGGGGCTCCTTCCTTGGTGCTGGCTCTTTGGAGCCTGCCTGTCACTGAGATCTGCATGAACAACCCAAGGAAAACAGCCTCCTATCCACAGTGGATCCCCTCTTTCCTTGTTCCTATATGTCCTTGTGCTCCATTCTCATCACAGCCACAGAGAAAAGTTCTGAGTTAAATAAATCAAAGAGAGAGACAGGGAAGGGTCTGAATGAAACATCTTAACTTTTTTAATTATCATTTCTCATCTTAGGTAAAAAGAACAGGATGAGTTTGTTTCTGGGCAGATCATATTTCAGACCTTCTGTTGTTGTTGTGTGTGGAGCCAAAGTGTTTTGAAGTGCAGTGAGCTGCAAGAGCCAAGGCTGTAAATTCCCTGTAGGGTTCTAATCCAAGAGAGCACTTGAACATATTTATATTTTTGAGCTAGTTGACTTTGAAAGTACTGCTCTGCTTGTGTGCATTTAAGTGTCTGGCATGTTCGAGTTTTACCAAGATCTCTCTCTAAGCAGTGGTAGCTCTCTTTTTGAGAAGGATCATTCCACGACTTTCAGAGGATTTCAGAGAGAGGGTAGAACAAAGAAGACTCAAATAAAAGTAATGTGAGTGATGTTTGAAAGAATGCATGATGGTAAAACTGGCCTTGATGGTCTTCTGCTACACTTCCCCTCTTAAAACTGTGGAGGCTATGAGAAGGGTTTACAATGCTGTCCTATCAGAATGCTGTTGCAGGTAGTTTCCTCTTAGAACAGGGTTAAAGCTGATGAAAATAGTGGCTGACCTTGCTAGACTTATCCCCCATAAAAAGATTTAAGGCTTTTCACTCCATTTTTGATTCCATGCTCTTTTTAATTATAATAATAAAAAATTACTTTCTTACTACAATGGTGTCATTTAAGACACATTTCTGAGGGTTTTGTGGGACTTTCAACGTGAAATAAAAATACTTTCCTTTTTAAGGCCAAGCAAGCTATTATCCCTTAGGAGCAAGATCTTGATGTTCTAAGTGGTGCATCTATGGAAGAATTAACTTGCTGTTGCATGATCAGAAAGCAAATCAAACACTAGAAATTACTAGAAAGGACACAGAAAGCCAACCATAGAGCCTCAGTATGCTTTACTGCATAAAGCAGCTGTTTGTTGTTGTCTTGAGTACTCTGTGGAGGTCTGATTAAAAATGTTTAGCAAAACTGAAAAGTGTAAGAGAAATGCCACAGGGATCATCAGAGGCCTCAGATGAAGCTTCTGGACGAAGGACCACTGAGCTTGCTGTCTTCAGCTGTCACAAATGCCTGTCATCTGTCTCAAAAAAGAGCCTGAGGGGGGAAATTATAGAAATTGTCAACAAAATGTTTGATGTGGAAGCGTGGTCAGGGTTCACTGTCCATTGCCTTTCCTACTGCCAGATATACAGGGCATTGTATGAAGCTGGTAGGAGGTTTTCTCCTAAATGCTGGAGGCTGCCAGACTCGAGGAGCTCATTGCTGCAGGTTCCAGAACTTCAGCCTCCTTTGTGTTCTGGGGGACGCTGGCCTTGTGTGCAGAGGAGAACTCCCTGACAGTTACTGGAAATACCCAGACTGCTCCTGATTCAGGGTGTCCTCATAAACTCTGGGAGATGCCAAGAGAGGATACAGAGAGATCTGCACCTGCCATGTCTGACAAAATTGACAAAATTGGGTGTTATTTAAACTAAAACAGCTTTTGTCAGCAGCAGTCTCTCCTGTAGGTGCAGGAAAAGGTAATTTTTTTTCTTTATTTCGTTGCCTTGTTCAGTATACGTCAAGAAATTGGGACGTAAAAAGAAGTTGGAAGTTTTGGTTTTTGGGAATAAATGTTGAGTCTGAGAAAATAATTCTCGAATGTTGAAGGATTTAAGTAGCCATCCAGGACCTCGAGGTGGCTACAAGAGAGCTTGAGAGGGATTTTTCACAAGGGTGTGGAGTGACAGGATAAGAGGGAATGGCTTCAAACTGACAGAGGGCAGGGTCAGATTAAATATCAGGAAGAAATTCTTTTCTGTGAGGGTGTGAGGCACTGGAACAGGTTGTCCAGAGAAGCAGTGGATGCCCATTACTAGAAGTGCTCAAGGACAAGCTGGGTGGGGCTTGGAGCAACTTGATCCAGTGAAAGGTGTCCATGTCCCTCCATGTCCAAGGTGGGGGCATGGGAATGAGATGACCTTTAAGGTTCCTTCCAGCACAAACTATTCTGTGATTCATTCTATGATTCCATGAGTAACTGGACATCAACTGTTCAGCTAACGAGAACGTCAGGAATGTTAGGGCATTCCATATAAACTGCCCCCCCCCCCCAAAAAATATATCTACTGTTCTATGTATTTTAATTTTTCTCTCAAAAGTGTTATTTTTTAGCTTAGTAAAACTGCCAGCAAATAGAAACCTAAATAAATATGAAATAGCAAGTGTTCCCTCCATATAATGAAAAATACAAAAGAATGACAACATGAACATGAAGTCCTTTTCCCCTTGCAAATCAATGTATTTTAATGGCTGGAGTGAGATTTGGCTACTGTTAAAGGCAGATTCAAAAGCTTTTTTTTCCTGAGCCCATCCTGTTGTTCAGTATTTACAGCCAGCCTTTTCTAAGCAACGTGACTGAGAATGATTGAGAAACGTGCAAATTAGTTTCCTGCTTCCTGCCTGCAGATGATAACAAAAATCAGCAAAGTTACACTTTTTTTTTTAAGGTAAGGCAGATCATCATGCTCTGAGCACTCCTAGGGCCAGGCTGGTGACAGGACTGTCACAGGGACAGCCAGTGCTTCCAATGCTCTGTTTATCTAACTCACCAGTATTCCTCACGGAGGTGACATACGTGAGTAACCAAGGTGTCATTAGCGCTGGTTAAGCAGCCAGGCAGGATTCCTGCCTTTTGAAATCCTTCTCCTGTGATTATGCCTTGGACCAAAAGACAAGATGGAGCCTGCACGGAGCACTTGCAGGGTGATTCACTCTGGAGGGCATGTCAGGAGATTGCCCTCTAACACCTAACTTGCGCTCAGTTTTAGGGCTTTTTCTTGGTTTGAGGATATTTTTTACACTTGGTTGTGATCTCTAAAAAGTAGATCTGAAAATCTGTGCCAACATTTCATATACAAGAGTAGCTCAATCTCTTTCTCCTCCTTCCACTGGGTTTTAAGGCCTAATGTGAATTTCTAGCAGCATTTCAAGAAGATAAAAACAGTTATTTGGCCATTCTTTTTGAAATACTGCTTCAAAGCTTTAATTAGGACCGGGGCTCATTTTAACCATAATGCTATACAAACATGAATGAATGTTTAATTTTTCAGTTTGGAGAAAGAGGTAAAGAACTGAATTTCCTATCATTTGCATTTTCCAAGTGAGATCTTAAGGAGAAATAAAGACACAAAAATGAGAAATTGTGTGCATGTATATATATGTGTATACCTACACTTATTTCATAATCTTAGCTGTTTTCTGACAGAGTGTGGTATAAATTAGGAAACAGTTCATGCAAAGAATTCTCTTTTGCCATGCCCACTAACATCCTTTTCCTTTTTGTGCCTACCCTCTCATGAATAACTAATCCAGCTTACCATCAATTTATAATCATTGGGTCAGGTTTGTTCCTTGTATTTCACCATTGCAAAAGTATGCTTTGCAATGCAAGATTAATTGTCTGGATAGTCCCTCCTCTAGCAGGTGGAATTGAAGGCATCTGTAGGAATAAAGGGTTGTCTGACTTGTTTAATACCTAAAATATCTCTGAGATATGATGTTATCTGCATGCAGAGATTTAGATACTTACGATGCTGCCATACAGGCTTTGGCATGGAGGCTGGATTTAAACTGGAAATTTTAACTTTGTGTTTTTCTAAAGGCAAAAACAAAGGAAGCAAAACCAAAAGATCTAAATTCAGCTGGAAGTTTTGTTAAAACTAATCTGCTTTTTTCCTGAGAATTACTAAATTTCACAGGCACATTATTAGATCTATGACACCCACGGCATCTTTGTAGTGTGAGAGCCCTGTCAGTTGGTAGCAATGTTGAGAAAAGTTGAGCATTTCCTTTCTATCAAGTGATTCATCAAAACCTCCTTATTTTGGGACTCTTTTCTGTACACACAGTGTTAAATGAAGCAACTGCATAACATTACTGTGTGCTTCTCTCCCTCTCTTTCCAACATGTCTCATTCTGCAAGTTGAGGCTTTCTTCTGCCAGTGGCTCTGTGGGACACTGATACCATCTGCATTATCTGCTCTGGTAACACATGTAAAGAAATAATATCATTTCCACAGCTTCTCTTTCTTCATCTTGCTGTTAATAACTCATCCCATCTTGCTTTTGTAAAAGTGTGTCTGTCTTTCAATAATGCAGATGATTTTTTTTTTTCATCTCTGACAAGCATCTTACCCGAGTGAGTTTGTGACCTGAAGTTTCAAGTGTGACAAGGAAGTTCAGATGTTTTGTTCTGCTCCCCACCCTGCCAAGGATGCTGCTGACAAACCCTCATTTTCATAGTGTAATGGTTCTCAGTCACCTTGGTGAGTCACGTCAGGGATGCATAGGGTTCCCAGCTGCTCTTTTTTCTTTCAAGGGCTTGTTGCTTGTATCAGTTCACTCTTCCAGCTTTTGTTTAACTTGAGGCAAGCAGGTATTTGCCTGTCTTCTTTGGTTCTTGGAATTCCAAACAAAAAAATTCTATTACAGGATACTGTTGCCAGTGTTGGCAGTTCAACCAGTCTGTGTCACTGATGTGTAAGAACCTGAAAGCCTCTATTGGGCAGACTAACCAGTGGCATGAACCACCTTGTCCAAGCTGAAAAAGTCAAACTAAATAATGGCTCTGTGGATCATGGGAAGTCCATTTTCCCAGCTTTATCTGTCTAAGTAGTCTGGCAGTGCCTTTCAGCCCAACAGCATGGGTAAGTCTGTGAAAAAGCCTGTCAAAGCACAGTGTACTTCATGTTCCCTGTCACCAGAGTGCAGTGGCAACTTAATGGAGGGAACTGGGTCATCAGATTTTGAAAAGGAGGGGATTTGCTTTGAGAGGTGTGGGAATCTGTGGAGGTGGTTCCCATTGTGAAAGTCCATTTTTGATATGATCTTTGATCTTAATACCTATATAGTCTTGGATCACAGTAACTCCTGCTGTACTGTATTACATACAGCTGTTCAGCAGGGAAGAATAAGGATTTCAAAAGGATTTAATTTTGTCTCCTAAAGACGCAGGTACCTTTCCTTTTTTTGGTCTTAAATCTACTGGTGATTTGGTGTACATTGTTTACTTGTATCCTCATTTGTCAGGTCAAGCCAAGCTGTAGTCAGTCAGTGGGGAAATTCTGATGTCTGTTTATAGGGCAAGCATAGAAAGTATCTGTGTATACAGTGTATTAAAAAGATATGTCTAGTATATCACTTTTCATTCATCAGATCATGATACTGGTCTTGAATCTAGCACAATACAAAACATTTGAAGGGCCAGGATTACCTCACTTGACAGCTCTGAGGTTGTATTTAATGAAGAGCTGTGTAATTACTGCCTTTGTTATGTAGCTGGAGATGCTGAGATGTTTCAGCCCGTGCCAGTTCCTTTGGATCAAATTTGCATCTGTCTGGTAGTGCTGTTTATGCTTGTCCTGGTGGTGGCTGTGACCAGCTGGGAATGCTAGGGAACAAGCCTCATCCCATGTCTGACCCCTTGTTTCTTCCAGTGGAGAGAGATGATAGAATTGATGCCATTTATACAATGTCCAAGGACAGCCTGGGTAGAGATATCTCCTGATATGATTAAATAATTGCATAATTATATGCTTTTTCAACTCCGTTCAATGTATACAGCTGTCATGTACCTCCCACTGACAGTACTGGCATGTGTTGTATTGCCTCTGCAACACCTCCCCTGTCATCAGCAATATTGCCACAATAATTAACATGATTCAAAACCAGGGCTCATTTTGCAAATCCTTGTCATTCAGGATTTTGTTTTGCTAACCAATTTCAATTTGTATTCCAGGATTTGTAGGCAGCAGTGATGTACAATGTCATCTGCATTCGCTCTTAGGATTAGTAAATAATAAGTAGGAATCAGTCACTTTGAGAATGAGTGATTCTCCACCATGACAAAATCAATAAAAATAGGTGCAAAATGTGCTGTTCCTTTGTGGGTTGTCTAATAGGAGCTTTAACAGAACAGTCTGTATTGAGTCAGGCTTTTCCTGTTTGTAAAAACAGAAAACATGTGATGCAACCCCAAAAAGCAATTTAACTCCACCCCAGTAGTGTCAGACTTACCCCTGGAAGAGTCAGGGACAATTGTGTCATGCCTTAAAATGCCTGCCTTGCAAAGCACACACTGCTTGTGTTCTCAGGTTTTCACAAACCTTCTAATTCAAGCTGTGTCCATTGTGTGCTTGGCTTCGAGCTTCCATTTCAGACTTCATCTTCTTTTTGTGTGCTGATAGCCCTCGAGTGACAAGACAACATCTGCAGGCAACACTAAGGCAGCTGATCCTGCTGTAATCAGGTTGAAGATTAGCTGGGCCCAATTTGCAAAAAAAATACAGAACTAACCACAGAAATACCTGCTGAGTCCTGCTGGGCTTACACCCTAAGACAGATTCTCACCCACATTTCCAGTGAGCAGCTCACCTCTGAAACACTGTTTGGTGTTTCATGGAACCTGAGTGCTAAACAGTGACTGTGTGCAGAGCCAGCTCACACCCTCGTGTGTCTTGGGATGTAAAAATTCAAAAAATAGCCATCCTCAAAGAGCTTCACACAGACTCAGCTCACACATAGCAGAGTTTCTGCAGAGCCACATTTTCTGTGTCACATTACCTAATCCTCAGAGCAAAGAGAAAGAGACATCCCAGCTCCAGGTACATGCAGAGTGATACAAGGAGTGCAGAGACACTCTTGAAGCCCTGCTGGAGTAGGCTCAGCTCTCACACAACACAGGAAAGCTCTGGCAAAAGCACAGCAGTACTGCTGTTCTTTGCTGTCCATGTAATCCAGGTTTTTCAAGAAGCCACGTGATCCTTGCTCCTTATCTCCCTGACTGCTGGAGGGTTACCTGCCTGCAGGATAGATATTTGTCACATTCTGTTTCCAAATGGATGCCATTCTTACTTTAGATATTTAATGAGAAAAAATAACAAAAGCACTACTTCATTGTAACCAGCTGCCTTACTGCTATTGCTGAAACTGTTCTCCTGCCATTTATATTTGATTTTTTTAATGAGTTCTGCTCCATGATGAAGGTAAGATCATCTTCCTGACTCATCAGTCTTGTTGAGACACTCTAGCCAAGCTTCTGCGTTCCTCCATTCATCTGTCCTTTGTCCATCACAGTGAACACAGCTTTCTTGTTCCATCCATTGTAATTCACTTTATATTATTGTGCCATCAGCTTGTGCAGTGCAAGTGAGGTAACATACTCACTTGCCTAATTTTTTTTCTTCTGTTCTCTGATTACAGCCTTATTCATAGGGGAAATGCTCTGTCAGAATCCACAGGCCACTCTCTTTTCTTCCCCACAGATCATCCTGTAAGAGTTCCTTCTGCCTTGGTCCCTGCAATGCACAGCCAGGCAACCAAAGACTAGAGAGCTGGCAAGTTGAGATGATTCCTTACTGTTCAAAGCTATCTGTTATCTCAGTCTCTTAACACCACTCTTTTGCTTGTTTGCCTTTTGTATTTTGTCATCCTCCTCTGTGAGTTGGGCAGGAAGGATACTGCTTTTGTTGGATAGCTGGAGCACCTTATTTGTTTGGAGACTTCAAGCATTAATATTAGATAATTAACATGCAATGAAGAAGGGTCTCTAGTGCTGTGTTATCATTTATGTTTGCTGTTGAGCCTAATGACAGAGCAGAGTTATCATCAGTTATGGGGAGTGGAATAGCTTTCACTTTTCAAAGCAGAACAATGTGGAGAATGCTTTTGTTTGTCTGTCCATATAAAATCCTAATTAAGAATTTTGTACATGTATATAGGCAGGCAATAAGAAAAGGAAAAATTTTGTTGTCACCCATTTTTGTTTTCACATCTGGAGAGCACTCAAGCCTAAAATGTTTGTCCCACATTTCCTGCAAAAGGGAGGTATTTTTTTTTTTTTTCCTCATTGCAGGGAGAGAAAAAGACAAAAAATTCGTCTTCAGAATAAACTGTGTCAAAAGTGATTGTGGGAAAAGGCAGCTTTTTCCCATAGCAACTGCTTTGCTGCCCTAACAGCAGCAGTATCTGTTAGCAGCAGTCACAGCTGGTTTGCACCTCTTGCATTAGCCCACATGCACAGGGTACAAATGGAAAACCCTCATTAGAACTTGCTGTCACACAGCTTAATGACACGCTTCTGGCCTGTGCTTTTGTATGTTTTGTGTCGTAACAACTTTCACAGTTTAATGAGATTTAATATTCCCTCTGCTTATCTTTGCAGGCACCCTAGACAAACATGTAGAGCTAGAGAAACTGGTGGCCACGTTCCTTGGTGTGGAAGACGCTATGGTGTTTGGCATGGGCTTTGCAACTAACTCCATGAATATCCCAGCCCTTGTTGGAAAGGTGAGTACTTCCTTCAGGGAAATTAAGCTTTTATTAATTGTTTTAACTGCTGTCGCAGTATTCAGGGCTTTCAGTGCATGGAAAGGCTTGATCAAGGGACAAAGCTTGGTATCAGGAATGGGTGGGTCATAAAGCTGATGACCTTGTGACTTTAAATATCCTCCTTTCTCATCTGTGCTATCAGATAGCACTCATCCCTGAGTGTTGCTATCACACATACCTAACATCTGCTTAAGGATCAGTGGTACAGCTCTCTAGCTCCTCTTAGTGAAGTTGCTTCTCCCTAAAAAGTAACCAAACGTTGAATCCCATGTCCAGGTGTTGTGGGATAAAGTATTCAGGCTAGCTGCTGAGATTTTGCCCAGCTGCCTGTGATGAAAGATGGTGATTAGGAGAGTTTTTACAACACTCTGAGAAAAGGAAAAGCACAGTGCTCTGCACGCCTGGTGAAGAGAGCTCCAGCCAGCCCTGTGAAGAAAGCTGGCAGCAAATGCAAGTCTAAAGCTGTGATCTTGTTACAAAAGTGTGGTTCTTACTTGGTGCTGAAGGGACCTCCTCTCCAGAGGTGGGATATTTAGATATAAGTGGCAGAAATAAAGACATTACTGTGTATGTATTTTAATATATATGTGTGTGTATATATATATATATATTTGAAAATTTGGTATATATTATTATACAGTATTATTATATATTATATATATTACAGATATTATTCAGCTACCCCATGTTTGAGAGGTTTACTCCTGTGTTACCCTCCATAATTAAGTCTAGCAGCTACATCTTCTTGTCAAGCTGCATCTACACTTACTGTTAGTTCTGCAAACCAGTCTCTAGGGAGATTGTGTGGGTATCTCTCAACCTAGGCCTGATCTGTGATTCCAGAATAAGTTTTTACTTAATTATGTGTTGCCCTTTGAGTAATTAAACACAGGAAAACACATTTAATAGAAAGCAGAGCTAAACAAGGGTTCAAGCTTGAATTTCAACTGTGAGTCCTGCCCCTTGTTAATATAATAGCTAAATTTACTTCTCCCACATTTCTATTTTCTAAAAACAAAATGAGTTTTCAAATGAGATAATTAATAAAAGGTATACTACAGGTCAACTCTCTGTGCATTTACCAGAGAAAGACTGTGGTTCCTAAACTTGACTCACATCTTAATGGAGGTGGGACTTAGAAGGCATCAGTTCTCTCCTGATCTCATTTCTGCTGATGTCAGTCCAGCCTCAGCATTACTCCTCCTTACACTACTGTCATACAGCCTTTATATGTGGGGCGGTGGCTGCATTTTCCTTACAGCTCAAAATGGGCTGTAAACAGGTGATAGAGAAATCAACATCGCCTGATTTTACTACAAAGCAGTGTCAGTCTTTAGGAGGACTATTTGCTGCTCTCCAGTTACAGGAAATATTGGACCTCCATGCCCACCTGAGAATGCCTGAGAATGTGATCCCAGTATTTCAGCCTGGCTGTGCAGTGCACCCCAGCACCTTCAGGAAAGCGGCGGAAAAATTTCATTTCATGTTTAATCCTTACAGCTTAATTGGTGCAGTGCTCTGTCACAGACACGTGTGCATGCTGGCACACACACTCACAAAGTCAGCAGCCTCTCAGCTCATGCAGATGCTCACTGTACTCCTTCTCCACAGGGCTGCCTCATTTTAAGTGATGAATTGAACCACACTTCTCTCGTTCTCGGTGCGAGGCTTTCAGGTGCCACTATTAGAATCTTCAAGCATAATAGTGAGTATTGAAGTTGGAAAAATTTAGAGGCAGAGTTATTCACACCTCAAAGGCAAGAATGATTCCTTTCAATGCTTACTTTGCTGTCAGTTCCCAGATGACACTTTTGTCCGGGCAGGAGGATCAGCTGTTTAATATTATGAGTGGTTTCTGATGGGACAATTAATAGTGCAATACTGTAACAGCTATTGTGTCTTTTTGACTTGCTGAATGACTGTGTGCTGCCACAAAAGTTTTATTGTTATTGTCATTGTAGCCCAAACAGTAGAAACACACTTCAAAAAAAACATGGCTCTGTTTCCAGCAGGTTCAGTGAAACCAGAACTACCTTAACAAATGGCATGCCTTTGAAGCACTTACTCTGAGTTCCTGGGGGCCTAATAGCAAAGATGCAGATGGTTATATCAACAGCATCATCCCAAATATTCTTTGAAATGGAATTCTTCAGTATAGAAATCACACATTATCTTTGCATTTGTACAGTTATCTTCTAAAATGCTCATGCTCTTTAACTTTTATTTAGTCCATGCTGCTGTGGTTACTGTCAGAGATACTGGGGCTGCCTTTGATGACAAGAGCTTGTTCTTTTCCCTTATACCCCATTGCAGTTCCCTTTTCCATCCTCACTGCTGCCACCAGGCAGTGTGGCAGGCAGTGATTGCAGGAAAGGTTTAGAAGCAAGTGAAGCGGTGAGAAATCAGAAGAGTGGTCTGATTACCTTTCTTAATGGCTAATACCATCCCTTCTCCTTATTAAGTGTTGTGTTCAGCCCCAAGGGGAGCAAAAATGAATTATGCATATGCTGTAAAAGCCTTAAGGATGAGTTGGAATGAAAAGCACACTACACTTATAAGATGTTATAATTAATATCGATTCATAATTTGGGCCAGAAGCAATTTCTGAAGATCATTCAAGGATTAAAGACCATCTGAACACAAATATTTTTACAGAATTAATTATTCATAGATTAACCTGCAGCATACCCCAACTTGGTCCACTTCCTCAAATCTGGATATGCTAAGCATGGTTGCCACACCAGTCTTTTCTCAACTTTTCCTGGTTTTTCAAAGCCTTATCCCATTCAATCAGGTTACATCACATCTTGCAGGTTGACCTCTTACTGCCCAAATCTAAATGTTCTCAGTCTCCTCTCCGCCCACCTATGCTGCCTGCAGTCCAGCTGGCTTGTGTCACTGCCCACATCATTTCAGAAAACATTCCAGTCTGAGGAGTGTATTACTCTCAGCTGCAAAGATATGACCTGGAGGTGTCATGCTCACTTTAAGGAATTCAGTCTCTAACCATCTCTCAATACCTCATTCCCCTCCCCAGAACCTGACACCTAACCAGCTTCTGTTGCACTGACAGTCAATTAAAGCTGATGCTCTTCTGAATAATGGGTGACCCTAAAAATAACAGTGAGCTACCCAAACAGTGCTAATCCAGCACTGGAGAATGCAGACACTTCCTTAAGGATCTTGGCAAACCTCTGTGGAAGCCCATCCAGCTGGCTTTGGAAGAATTCATTGGTTTCTAGATTAGAGATCTTATTTGTCAAAGACAGTCTTGTATGCCGTTGCTGAGACATCACCTTAACTTATTTCCAGAATGAAACTGTGGAAACTTCTGCAAATACTGTTTGGAATTGAGTGACAGCTTTTGTTGTCACAATTTTGTAGTCTTGACCCTAAGCTGCATTTAGAGAGCACTTCATGTGAGGAAGCTTCACGTGCTCATGCTTGCTTTCAGCCCACACTGAGTCTCTCAGCTTGTTAGTTCTATGGTTAGAAAGTTGTGTCTTCTAGTATTTCCTTAATCATACCCACGAGTTACAAATCACTAGCAACTAAAATCACACATGCAGAGATGTATGTATGTCTTCTGCTTCATCTTTCAAAGGCTAGTTCTGTAAAGCTGTTACTTTACTTACAAATCTATGAAATTTGTAATAGAGGATTGATTTGTCATCTTTCAAAACTAAATAATTACTATTTCATTATTAATAGAGAATTATTTACTTTGTAAGACAAGAAGGGATTTCTACATATATTACCTTAATTATGTATAATGTAGTTCTTACTCTTACAAAAGTTAATGAAGTTCTATTTCAATAAGTGGGTAGCTCTCTTAGACATTACACTTTCCATTAAAAATCTGAACAGTTTTTCTAGGACAGACAAAATCCTTAGACCCCTGTGCTTTTCCTAGGTGAAATAAAAGGCACCCAGATATCTTTCCTTTTTGACAAAAACATTGCATGGGTGTGTGAGAAGGTTTTCAAGCCTTAAAGTTAATAATAGAACAAAAATGTGCTGTGGACCTATAAGTCTGTTTACCTTTGGACCTAGGAATGTGCCCTGCATCCTGCCTGCCAGTGAACAATCCCTTCCTTGTAAACAGACAGGGATTTACAGGCCTGGGCTGAGAGAAATGCACAGGCACACACACCTAGACATCATCTGTGTGAGAGAGATGTAAGAGAATATTCCATCTTAGCCCAATAACTAAAAGCTACTGAACAGCCTCACCCTGCTAAGGGCACAGCAGTATTGGCACATGGGTTTTGGCCTTTAAGGGAGTTTTTCTGTGTCAGGCATTTGTGGGGTTTTGTGGGTGCAAGCAGCAAAGTTCAGCTCCCTGGAGCCCCTGCTCTGAATTGCAGGTCTAGAGGATTTAATTTTTTTTTTTTCCATTTTATTTTATGATCTCAGCAGTCCTAAATGTATGCAGTAGTGTTTTAGTGGACCAAAATAATTCTGACCTGCCCATGAAGCACGTGACTTTTGTCTCCCCTGCTGTGGTGTGGACACCACTCAGGTTACCCTTTCCCAGGCAGTGATTTCCTTGGCAAGATAGGAAGGGGCTGCACTGCTGCACTGGAATGCAGGCAGCAGCACAGTCCAACAGCCAGTGTGCACTGGGAGAAGGTGGGAGGCTGAAACATCTCCCCACCACTGAGGCAGTAGTGGCCTGGCCTTGGTTAGGTTTGTGGGGTTTTTTGCCAGAAGGTGTCTAATGTTACCCTCACCAGCCTTGGGCTCCAGAGAGTCTCTACCACCTTCCCCAAGTGATAGGCTTGGGGGTCCTTCAGCTATATGGGGGCTAAACTCAGATGTTCTTACTTCCTGGCTCAGGGAGAGGTTGACTTATCACCTGTAGGTTTTTGGCCTTTTTTTTTTTTTTTCATTTCTAAGGCAATCTGTTAAGAACACCATACATTTAAAAGCCCCTTTTCAGGACCTCTGACCTTTACCTGGTTAAGTATTAGCCAAAAATCCTTGACCCTTCCAATAAAACCTGAAAAGCAAAACCAAATATTTAACCATTAATCAGCTGTGATTTTATCAAGGGGTTTCTCTCACAGCACCCTTTCTCTCGCCCCTTTTTCATAAGGGATCTCATACTGGTATCAGGTGTTCCTTCAGTGAACAGGTGAGGGTGTTATGGACTAACTACATCCAAGTGAGTTCTGTTCTTAGCAGCCTGTAAAAGAAGGCACCAAACAAGGCTTAGGATTTGTTTATTCTTTCTAATTTTTTTTTCCATGTAGCATCAAGCAACTCAATTGCAGTCCCATTTTCAGGTTTAGATTTGCAATTGCATGAACAGTTCGTGGGAATGTTGTGACAAGGTACAAAAGTCAGGCCATGAGGGAAAAAAATATTTCCAGTTCTCTTCATTGCAAGGGCATTTCACCGAGGAGTCAGAACAAGTGATCCCACAAGGAAGACAGGGAATTGCAAAGCATAACCAAGCACATTGGTTAGGTGAAAATCCAGCCTTGAATCCACATCTGAAATGGGAATCAGGGCAATGCATTCCTAGCTCCTCCTTATGCACCTTTTCAATGCTGTGAAAGCAGTAAGGGAGTTTTTAGTTTATCACAGATCACGTGGTTGATGACAAGTGTGTGATGCAGGTGTGAGCTGTCCAGGTTTCCATGCAAAATACAGGACAACAATTGTGAATTTATGTTAATCCAACTCTGGCATTTCTCAGTCTACTCAGACAAATTACTGCTGCAGAGTTCAGATACAAGTGCCACGAGGACACCTTAAAGGGAATGCACAGCTATCTGGAAGACTTGTAATTAATACTGAAGGAACTTCTAGATGGGCCTTCACCTTTCAGTGCAAATAATTCTCTAGCCGTAAAGAAGAAAAGGGGGGGGGAAAGCGGAAAACTAAGTGCAACTGATTAAGCAAGCAAATAAAATAGGGGGAAATGAAAGAGATAAATAAACAGGTAAAAATTAGAAAAAGATCTCTTCAGTTGCAAAACCCAAAGGGTTTGTGGTGGTTTAGTACAGGAGGGTTCCTTAATTTTTAATTTTATTTCCAAGCGTGTAGGTACCCTTGAATTTCAGAAGGGAGGGCAGTGCTATAGCTATGACAGTGCAGCAGGAAAGGCACATCACCCCCTAAGGTTTTGTGCTCCTTGAAGCCTCTGGCCACTATCAGAGACGAGATTGTTGCCCAGATAGGCGGACTGCAGCCTGATCCAGCTGGGCGTGTCATTCATTCCCTGTGACACATGCAGACGCCGCCAGGGTGAGGAGACTGGTCCGTCCTGCTCCCTGCACTCTGTGTCTGTGCTTGCCCTCTCTGCTTTGGGAAAGCCACATCTGACTTCCCAGGTGTGGACAGGGAGCTTTCTTGAGCCAGTGCCCTTTACTTTCAGAGAGATTGGTGTTTATGGAGGGGCAGGGAGGCGAGTCTCGGGCTGTTACTGTGGCTGCAGCGATCGCCACTCCCACGTTCCAAACAGAGATGCTCCTGTGTAGCCACAGGGGCTGTGCCAGCTTGCCCGAGAGTGCAGAAGGGGAGAACCTGAAAATCGGAGTTGGCGAGCGCAAAACAAAAAAAAAAAAAAAAAAAAAAAAAAAAGAGGAGAGTAGTAGCAGCTTGTTTATTTTAATTAAACAGGATTCAGCTGACACACAGGAGGTTTCCAGCCCACGCAGAGGAATGGTGATGACATCCCCAGCATTACAGTGTAAGGCTGAGGGGTGGAGACGCCGTGTCTGTGCTCCCTCCAGGAGCCTGCTGTCCCACCTGCACTGGAGGCAGCATGACACGCTGCCTGCCCAGGTCCAGACTCGCTCCAGCCCACTGGCAGTTTGTGTTCTTGGTATTACTCTGGAAGTAGCTGTGACAGATCCCAAACAAGGATTATGCAAGTCCACCAACCCACTGATGATAGATCCACTGTCCCCTCTTATTGTCATATCTGGGCAATATGCTATAAGCAGAAGGTGGAAAGTGAAACATGGCTAGATTTGGGTGTGCTTTGACTGATTAATCAAGTCAAATTCTTACCACCACCCCCTGGGCTGGTCAGTGGCTGTTGGGCATTACTGCTGAAAACCCTGGGCTGGTGGTGATGGTCAAACAAGGAAGGACTGTTATTTTTCTCTATAACTGGTTATTCAAGATGGACTCGTGCAGCTCATTATCTTAATGTCCTAATGTCTCTCAATCTAACTACATTTAATGGGTAAATAATTTGATATCTGAAAGTCACCTGGGGTTGCACTGTTGTTTTTCCTGCCATTCAGTATATCCCACTTCCTGAAAAGCTTAAGCACAAGCACATAGAGCACTTTGTTTTCACCTTGAAGAACAGAAGCAGCCTTTTGTGGGGAATACTAAAGGTTACAGATTTTTTTCTTTCTGCCTATTTCCCCTTTCCAAATGAGGCACAGAGTTAATAGGTCAGTAAAATTCATTTGCACCTGAACAAATTACGTGTTGACTGTTACAGGCTTCAGAAAGGGTCACACATACATGTTTGCAGAATGAGACATCAAAAAGAAAGTGAGATAGCCCTGATGCTGCAAACAGACATGTTTTTAGCCTTTACTCCAGCAGAACTATATTATGTATAAATAGAGGGAAAAAAAGGAAACTCATCCCATGGAGAGGTTCTCCCCAGTCTGTGGTCTCATGATCCACAGCAATTTGGACAGAGGACCTGTTCACAGCCATGTATTTTTTAAGAGAATTTTGTACATTTCACTTCATCTCCTCTTTCCTTTTTTTTTTTTTTTTCTTTTCATGTGAATGTGCTAAAACAGCTGAATCTTCAAGCCATGCTTCTAGCTCAGAGGCAGAATGACTTTTCTGAAGTCAAAAGCCAATCTGGACTGATACATAGAACACTGAATTGAAAAGCCCTGTGTGATTCAGAAGAGGGTTTCAAAGGTCCCAAAAGGATTTAGATGACATCAGTAGAGAATATTTTGGTGGAGAAAAGGGGGTGTCCAAATTTTACTGTGAGCTCTCTGTCATCCTGAGGGAGCCCTTTAGGAGGAGTTCTAAATATTATCTACTTGAAACAAAAGAGAGAACGTGAGCAGCTGCAAATGCTCGGCTTGCTTATAACTTTCCCTTATAAAGCACCAAAGAACTTTTATTTCCTTGATTGCCATCTAGTGGAAAGTGTGCTGTCTGCATTGCATCGTTCCTAGCAGCATTTCCATGTCGGAGCTCACAGGGCACCACTGAAACAAGGGGCAGCTGGCATTGTCCATGCCTATTTTGTGCTTTGTAGAGCACAGCAGGGACTTGCTAGGTCAGGTGCAGGGTGGCAGTCTGGTTGCTGGCACCTTTACCTTCTACCAACATCACTGAATGTTGCTGGGAAGAGGTGAGGCCTCAGGATGTGGAAGGGTTCCTGTCATAACCTGGCCAACTCTCAGGGCAGGGGTTACTCACAATGGGCAATTGATGTGCAAATGGCCTCATTGCCCTCGGGCAGAAACCAAACTGTGGGTCAATGTTAATGTTTCTAACGTGCATTTTTTTTTTTTTTTTCCCCCCCTTGGGACAATTCATTTTACACATTCACTTTGTGCTGTTGTAGGAGGTTGTATCAACTGCGTTGTGTTGCTGAAGCAAATGGGGTTATATTGGGGAAAAAATGCCACTGATTTTCTCAGCCCACAGTTTGAGCTGATCTGTAGTGTTTCTTGTGTATTATGAGACGCTGTAGGATGTTCTTGGAAAACATTTTGAAATGCCAATCCCAATTCCTGAAAACTACCAGAATAATTCATTTTGAAGAGTGTCCATTCACTGGAGACTCCAGAATGCTGGTGCATTGAGAGTCACATTTGGCCTGACGCTGATTTCTGTGGTATTTTTTTCTTGCTCCTTCCATCTTTTTCAAAATTTCAGAGGCTTTCCTTCAAGAAGTTTTTAGATGACCCACACTCAGCCCTTAAGGAAGCTATGGATCATAACCTTGTTCCAAGCCTCCTTGTATTGAAGTCCCACCAATGCCAAGCATTTAGGCATCAAATCAATGTATCTATGCCATGTGCCTGTATCCACCTGTCTCTTCCTCTCTTATCAGCAATCTTCCACTTGTTTTCCTTCTTGAGGACAAGACTTCTCTTGCTGCCATCCTGATGTGTTATCAGCCTTGTCAAAACCTTTGTTGAGGAAATGCTTGTTGTTCATGAGCTTGTGATTTGGAAAGCAACCAAAACTCACTATTGAAGCCTTGATAAATTATGAGTATCAGCAGCCTCTACAGAGGACTGCTGGCAGTTAGCCTCAGTACTGAAACAAAGTGATTCCCTTGTGCCTTTAAATATAAATGTATGCTGAGTATTTCTAGAAGTTTCCCAGATCAGGTGCATAACTGGAAGATTTTATAACTCTTCTTGTCACTAAATTGCATTCACACCAATGAAAGGAATTGTTGGGTCTTGCCTACTAATAAAGGAAATTTATCTTTAGGACACTTTTTCTTTTTTTAATGTTGTCTTCTTCTGCATAGGAAAAATAGCACCCAAGAGGAAATTGAAAGTTCCTGAGAAAAAAATCTTTGTTAAAGTTTTTCCTTCCTCCTTTTTTTTTATTTTTAAATAAAGATATGCAGAGCCTCGAGAAGTTGCTGAGAGATGCAATAATATATGGACAGCCTCGCACCCACAGAGCATGGAGAAAAATTATCATCCTCGTGGAGGGCATTTACAGGTTTGTGTTGTAGAAGGATTAATATTCCGTCATTTCTGAGGACAGAATGATGAATTGAGTGGGGCAAGCTCTGACTCTGGGTATCTGAGGGAAATCTTAATAAGAGTGGAAGTTCCAGTAACATTCTGTGATCTCACAAATAGGTTGGTTTCCATTATGACCTTTCCATTCCGAATTGTTGGGTCTTGCCTACTAATAGAACTACAGGATAAGGTTCCTTCGAACCTTAGATCCTGTACATTGTTCTGAATGTTGACTTAGCAAATCACAGCTGAGTGGGAGATGTACTGAAAGCAAGACAGGACTACTAACCCTAGTCCCTGGAGGAATTCAAATGAGAGAAGTGCCTTTGAGAATCCATTTGGCAATAGCAGCATCAATAATACAATGTAATTACAGAGCACCTCAGTCAGATGGCTTCAGTTCACTTGTGTGGTGCAGCTTGCACCCAGCCAGAAAGGCAAACAGCCACTGGGGCAGCAAAGCAGCAGCACCAGCCATGCTCACCATCCTGGGCTTCATCCTGGCAACTGCTCCAGTCTGGAGAAGGTCATTGGGAAGGCAGCCAGGGAGCTCACAGAGAAGGGAAAGCAGGAAGGGGTGAGGAAGCAGGGGTTTGGACAGTAAGAGGGTTTGCAGGGATCTAGGCAGGGCTACTGCAGTGATGACAGGAGATGGGGGAGCAGGACAGGAGTGGTTTGGGGAGTAGCAACACCTGCCCCAGAGAGAAGGAAATCAGAACCACTCATTCACAGGACATGACAGGGTTTGTAAAAGTGGCATTAAGACTTTATATGTAGGGATTGTATCATGTGTTGCTGAAATACAGCCAGTCTGGATGGGCAGTCTCTTATGCCATTTTACTGCAAAATGCTGGCACAATTTAGCCAATTCGCCTTTTTTTTTGGAAGAAATCTTTTATGATCTCATGTCATCACAGCCTCATAGTTGTCAGTGCTTTCTTTTTGCCTAACGTTTTCCATCTGCAAAGGGACCAAACCAGTCCTTATCTAAACACCTGTCACTCAGAGGTGAAACAGGTCGGCAGCAGATCAGCTGATCCAAAGCAGGCTGAACGTGTCCTTTCAACCAGAATAAACAGAGCAAAGCTACAAATAAACATCTCTTGGCACTACTAAAAGAAAGCTCGGATTTAAGGGCTTTGATCATGCAGAAATTAAGTGGACCACCAACATTTTACTGACAAATGTTCCCATTGGTCACAGGGCTGGCAGAAAAGGTTCCAGCTGCTGAGCTTTGTTCACTTTTAAATCCTTTGCCCTGAATATTGATCACTAGGGAACAAGAAGGTAGATTGGTAACACAGAGGCATGGATCAGCCCAAGCAGTGGGACAAGCCCACTGACAGCTATTTAAGTATACTAACTTATAACTGTGTTTCCAGATTTATGTTTGGTGTAGAATTTTCTTTTCCTGTAGTTTTGCAGTTCATTCTCGAACGAGATTCAATTTTCCAAAGTTCAAAGAACCTTCTGTTGGATTACAAAATAAAAGCACGTTAAACCTCAGAGTACCTAC
Source organism: Rhadina sibilatrix (assembly GCA_013400275.1). Classification (NCBI taxonomy): domain Eukaryota; kingdom Metazoa; phylum Chordata; class Aves; order Passeriformes; family Phylloscopidae; genus Rhadina; species Rhadina sibilatrix. Next base: position 115,667 of record VWYO01022404.1, on the reverse strand, counting down.
TAAAAGGAACCATTAAAGTTCCTTCAGCTCCATAAAGGCTAAATAATGTTAAGACCACGAGTGTCTATGCTTCTGAAAGGCATGAAGCAAAACAAAAACCAAAGCTCAGCTCTCTAACAGTCTCTTGTTGGAAACCATCCCTAGCAGTAGCTAGGTTGGTTGGTTAGCTAGTTGTTTTCACAGTCTCAGCAGATCAGAAACTGTAGAGCGTGGTTGGGTTGTAAAGCAAACCTGCAGTGCCATGAGGGCAAACCTGCAGTGGCACGAGCCAGTTGGCAGCTAAGAAGATTTCATATGCAAAAAAAAAATGATTAAAAAAAAAAAAAAAAAAGCTGGAGAAGGACAGAGTAGAAATACTCTTACTCTTTTTGTGTGTATGTTCTTTCCTCTCTTGGCCCAGGGTTTTTGAAAGACTAAAGTTTTCCAGCCTCATGTTGGCTAACAGTAGTTTTCTTGAGGGTTTGCCAAATGCCAAATTAACATTCATCAAGAGGGTTTAAGAGGAGTTAGAGTGTAGTTAATGTATTCTTACAATACTTAGTACCATTTTTTTTATTTTTCCCCTTAAGTTATGCTTCAGGGGCAGCAAATATAGAATTTAAATAACTTGGTCAGAGCCATTCTCCAAGTTATAATATCTTGATTTGCAGGTTTGGCTTGGCAAATTTTTACAGAAATGCTTTTTCCAGAGATGTAAAAGAAAACACTGAGCTTTCCTTCTTTAAAAAAATATTGTTATATGGGACACCATAGTCTTAGTATGGTGAAGTTTATGGTATGGAAAGAAATTGGCCTTCTGTTTCCATTAGGAGTATCTTAAAGTGTTTACACTGTGCATAAGCCTAGACCTAGCAGCTGGCAAAATTTGAAAAGGGTCATTGTTAGCCAACATGAGCATTTCTGGAAATCAGACTTGTGTTTGAAACCATAAACCACAGATTTTGCTTGGTTACAACTGAAGGCAGAATTGGCCCCTCGACTTGGGAAGCACTCAAGCTACATGTCAAATAAATAGCATTAAGTATATGTTTGTTTGCTTTTTAATGTCTCTATTATCTTCAAAAGGAAAAAAAAAAATCATCAAAAGTAAATGTAACTCCTAGTGAAAGCTGGTTTGTAACTTGGACCAGCCTAGATGCAAATGTATTCCATTTGTGTTCCAAACAGAGGGAGACCATCTAGCCATCAATCTTGACTCCAAAAAGCATGAACAAGTTTTGGCAGTGACCAGGGCACAAGTTAAACTGACTGGCTAAATCATATTTTTATTATTTGAACTCCAGCTAATGTTTTCCTTGGCTTCTACCATTTCCAGTTCAGGATTAATCAGTTACTGTGTTCTTACATGGTTTGTGGTGGGCTTCTGCTCTCTTTATGCATATTTACTTAGGAGTCAAATAGGCCAAGGCCCAGGGCAGAAGTTATGGGGCATCAGAAATTGATCAAAACAGATTGGTTTTCATTTGTTTTTTCCTTACTTTTAATTTAATTTGTGTATTTTCCCTTCTGGCCAAGAAAATAGCTTTGATCAGTTAGATATTGTCCAATGCCTTCTCATGTGCACTAGAAGTTCCTTGGGATTCAATGCCAATAGTGTAGGAAATTTAGCAGGGTTATTTTTTATTTCCTGGGATTAAGTGACTGGACTTCCAGAAAGAAATGAGGTAACATTTAATGTCTTTGGCCAAGGACCAGCATTAAAGGTTAACATTTCTATCATTTTAGTGTTGAAATGGAGTTGTAGTTGAGGGCAGAGTTGAAAGATTTCCTTGAAATTATTGCTCTGAACTACAAAACAGAGATTGCTGTATGAATGTACAGGATTTATGTAAGAAAACAGCACCTAAAGTAACTGTTAAAGTGAAATGTATATGTCCTGTGAGTAGCAGACCAGAAAAGGAGGGATTTTTCCCAATTACAAACTAGCCTGAAAGGGGAACAGACAAACCCTTCAAATGTAGAAAAGATAGTAGTACTCTAGGGCATGTTTAGAGATAAAGTAGATAAGAGGAGGGGTATTTATAAATTAGTTTTCCTGAGAGAAAAATAAAAAAGAAAACTGTGGTATCATAGGAGAATGTGGAAACTTCTTTTCCCAAGAAGTTTCAGGATAAACTGGGCAAAACCCCATCAGTTTTGTGTCAAGGGTGAGACTGTGTCCCAAGTGAAGTGACCATCACAAGCACACACCTCCTGTCTCTCAAAGCACCTGGGCCCACAATTCAGCAGCTGCATCAGGAGGAACATCAGTGGTTTGATGGGGATTGAATCAAGTTTCAAACAAGAGTGTTATAAAAATTTGGGATTATCTCCTCACATCTGGAAGTACGTTCAAACTGAGTGTGTCCTAACCCAAGTTTTTGTGCCTGTCCACCACACAAGGGAGATGAGGATCAGCTGCAATCTGGAAGTTTTCCATCCCTGCCACCAAGCTAGGAATTTGTGCTACAAGACAGGATGTCATACCATGTAATGAGAGCACATGGCCTGGGCAGAGCCAGCTTCAGCTCACCTGCATCTGGGGTTTTTTTTTATATGCCCTGTGTGCTTGAGCAGATCTGGAAACAGATCAGTACATTTGTACACAAAGCTAAGTGGCCCAGCCAGAGCGAGACAGAACCAGTACAGTTCTCTTCTGGCTCTTTGGTTTAAGCCCACTTGACATCAACATTTACTGAAGGATTCAGTAAACTTTCCATTTGGAATACCCAAGGGGTTATGTGAAGTGGGCTTTATCTTGAAGCAGTTCTAGACAGAGTGGTGTGCATATCACTAACCATCTCCCAGGGTCAAAAGAGTGACCAAGACCAGAGCAAGCGGCAGAACCGTTCTCATCTCTGCCATCAGGAGGGCTGAGACCTCTTGGAATGGCAGCACAGAACATGTACACGACCCCAGCAGCACTTTACCTGTTCCATGGATGCTTCAAGGCCACCTTAGGAACTCTGTCAGCTATTGCATTTATGTCAGCCAGCATCTTTCGAGAGCAGTAGATCAAAACTGAAACTGAATACAAGTGCCTTGTTTTCCTAAGCAGCTTAGAGTTCCAAGAGAAATCTCCTACTCATATGAGAAAGAAAAGTTTTCATTAAGCCTTCTAAAGGGTAAAATCTTGCATCAGCCATGTACCAGCTCCATGTATTCTGGGATTCAGCACAACTTTCCTCCCATTACACAAATACACAGCGTTTTTAATTTACCATTTTTTTACCCTTTTTGAAGTTAAATGCTGTCTCTCCTGCCTGAATCTCCATGAGCCACTAAGCCTAATGATGTGCATAAAAATGTGGAAAAACTGTTATTGTCCTTCTCTGCCTGGCTGGTGTGCCCAGGCATTGCTGGAAGGTGGAGGGTGGGATTGCAGTGTGCAGAGGTGCTCCTTGGCTCTCCCTGCAGACCAGACAGACACAGCTGAGAGGTGCCAGGCCCAGCACATCGGATGGTGCACGTCCAAGCACACCCAGTGGCTCAGTGTCATTTTAGCTGACTAATGCATTGACTCTGGGCTGTGTAAGGACTGTGGGCCCTGCCCTTGCATTCACTAGGAAAATAGCTGTGGTGGTTTAAGTTGCTTCTCGCCCAGCTGCCAAGTGCCATTTGGGAAAAGTGAGAAAGCCCAGTCCCCGGTGCAGTAACAAGCCCACCCTTCTTTGCTACAAGAGACCTTGGTGCCAACACACAGTCCCACAGCTGCCTCTTTTATGGCTGGGCAAGGCAGGAGGACAAGATTTGCCAGCAGTCACCAACAGCCAAAAACAGCCTCCAGGCACACACAGCCAGGCTCTCTGAACCTCCCAGTGTGAACAGCACAGGCAAGCCTTGTCCATGGCTACTCCCCCATGCTGTTACACTAATGGAGACTTGCCTCTGGGCAGGTCTCCTTCAAAACTGGAGACCAGTTTCCAGGCTTATTTAGGAGACCAAAGGATGAAGAAGGACTAGAATTGTCGGAAATTTCCCAAGTGCTAAAAGCACATCGTGCTCCTTTTGTGGTGCCAAACTTGCAGCTGCACAGTACAAGTAAAGTGGCAACAAAGTAGGCTGTGGAAAGCCATTGGTCCAGTATCCAAAAACCTCCAAGATGCTATTGATTGCACTTCTCTTTTGTACTTGCTATTTGGGACCAAAGTCCATGTTTCTGACCATCTGAAACTCATTGCATTTGCAAGTGGATACACCTTAGCTGTGGGCCTTAGCCACAGAGCCCTGGTTTTCCTGGCACATGGCACACTGGCTTTGTGTTTGATAGTTATTTTTTAGCTTTTAAAGACCTGCTTCCTAGAGCTAGTGGAAGAGAACACAATTAACTCATTATGAAATGAATACTGAGTGCATCTGAACGTATCCAAGTATAGTTGTAGTCATCTCACAAAGGTTTTCAAGACACAATTCTTCGCAGCAATATTCTGCATGTGTCATTTTTATGAAATCAGAGAGCATTTCTTATTTATCTCCCTGTGCTTTCATTTTGCTGGACACCTCCTCCGTGTCTTCTCAATTACTGACATGACTGCCAGCAGAGCAAAAGATTTATCATCTCTTCTCATTTCTATAAATCTCAGTACACCATTAATCACAGAATCATGGAATGGTTTGGGTTGGAAGGGACCTGAAAGCTCATCTTGTTCCAACCCCCCCTGCCACGGACAGGGGCATCTTCCACTAAACCAGGTTTAGTGCTCTTGGTTCAGAGCACCATCCAGCCTGGCTTAGAGCACTGCTGGGTATGGGGCATCCACAGCTTCTCTGGGCAGCCTGTGCCAGTTCCAAATATTTTGTTTTTCTGCATGGCTGTAAGAAAGTAAAAAGAAAAGGAATGGAAACTTTTTTCCTTTTGATTACTAGGTAGCAGGCTACATTTCCTAAAAAGTACATATCGAAGCAAAAATTGGCAAGACTGGATTTCAGCTGCCTGTTTTAATCCCTGATTCTGTGAAGACTGGGAGTGCTTAGAGTTTATGGCACCAGCTGTGGGTTTCACATGGCCCATCTCCAGTGTATGTTGGACCCAGCTCCTCTGCACCAGATGAATTTGCTCTAGAGCTGTTATGCCCAAATATTGCCACAGTAGCTGACGATGAAGTAAGCAAGGACCAGACTGAATTATAGAAGTTCTTTATGGTATTTGTTTTGTAGAGATGAACTGTAATGTGCTGCTTAGGGTAAGTATCTCTGCCTTGCTTTACACCTTTCCTTTTCTCCCCTGGCATGCTGACAACTTACAAACATTCCAAGACTTTTTGACTGGTTTTGAGTGTTTGAATTCTAAAACTGTTCAACTGTTCTGTACTCACCTGCAAGTGGGAACGGGTCGCGAGTTTTCTTTGGCTTGTAAGTAAAAAATGGAGATTCCAGGAGAACTTTGGTGGAATAAGGCAGTTAACGACTGCGTTTTCCGCCAGGGAGAGAGTGGGAAGGAGTCCAGGGTCTGTTGTTCACCCCTGCCTCTCTCCACGTGCAGCATGGAAGGGTCCATCGTGCGCCTGCCAGAGATAGTCTCCTTGAAGAACAAATACAAAGCCTACCTCTACTTGGACGAAGCTCACAGCATTGGTGCAGTGGGAGCAACGGGCCGAGGAGTTGTGGAGTACTTCGGAATGAGTCCCGGCGACGTCGACGTGCTGATGGGAACGTTCACAAAGAGCTTTGGCGCAGCCGGAGGATACATAGCTGGCAAAAAGGTAAAAGGAAATCAGCAGCAATCTCACTCACATCAGGGCTGTGGGGACTGCTCTGGTGTGGTGCACGATATATTTCAGGATCTTTTTCGAGCAGGCTGCTTAACGCGAGCACCGTTCTAAAGTTAGCATCGTTTTTGCCTGGCTCCCAAGTGCACATCAAACAGTCAGACTTTCTTATTTTTGTCTCATGTTCATATTATGTAATTTGCTTGAGTTGGGTTATTCTGTGCCACCCTGATGATTGTTGTTTGTCTTGGAAATGTTTGGACATGTTGTGGTTGGCTAATATACTTCCCTACATTAATTTGCATGCAGATTGCTCATTACTTTGTTTCACATTTGTAAACAGTGTGTGGAGCAATATTGAGAGATTAAAACCACAGTTTCATCCAACGATAATAAAATTCCTAGAGTTGTGGATTGACATAGTTGCATTTTTTAGGGGAATGGAGAAAGAGGTTACTGGGGGCCTTTTGCAATAGTGAATTCTGTGTCCTCAGTTGCTCCATGTACGTTAACAAAACAATCTCTTGCCAGCAACAGATGTCAACAAAAAGTAGAGTTGAGTTTGCTTTAGCTAGGGGTGTAGAAGAGAAAGCATAATCAGCACCATTGTGAAATGTCATTGGTTTTGTTGCTTGACAAAGAGATCAAATGGTTGCTGATTATTTTCTCTTTTCATACCCAGCTGAATGTATTTTCTAAGCAGTCTGCTGAATGAGTGGGAAGCCTGTTTAAACAGCCCATATGGTTGTTGTCAGGATAACATTAATAAGGGCAGCCCTACAGTAGAATAAGAGGGCTATAAGAAAGTATAAACTGTGTATTTCTTACTGTCTTTTTGGGGTTTGCCCCTGGAGATCTTAAAACCAAGTGTCATAATATATCAAGAGTCAATTTTCTTTGTTTCCTTAGCTTCCTAAATTTGTGTCTGTACATTTATTTCTTACCAAAGACAATGTGGGTAATGTAGCTAGAAAGTATAGAAAGATTAGACCTGTGAAAAGTAGCCCCATGTAATTTATCCTCTAATCCTTGGAAGCTTTTTTAAGTGAAAACAGGTCACTCTTTTCATGCCTGTGTGTATCACTAAGCTTAGCCTCAGGTTTCTCAGCCTTGGAAGGCTGCTCACCCGTTCACCCACTTACGTGCCTTTCTGCAGCCAAAAACTCACAGTGGCGCTGTTTATTCTGCATCAGCTGGAGCCCAGAAGCCTTCTTAGCTTTTAACCAAACCCTCAGGAACACAACTGCCAAATGGCCATGCACAACCTGTGTAAGGTTAGGTAAATCTTTGTCCTCAGCGCTGGAGTTACTGCGTAGACTCATAAAGTATTTTGGTAGTGATTGGTGTTACTCTCACTGGATTGTTTTTTCTGATGGTATTTTTTTATCAGTTTTCAAGCAGGCCTCATCCCTTTCTCACTAACATGCACTCAGCTTTTAGTGTGGTAACTGTTACTCTGATGTTTTGCACTAGGAGATATAAGCTGTTATAAAAATGATGGTCTTAGTAAGGTTTGAATTTCTACTGCATGCCTGGATTCAGGGGAGCTGCTGGTGTTTTTGACATGCCTACAATATATCAATGGTTTTTCTAAGAGGGCAGATTGTGTTCTTAGTTACTGTGTTCTTAGGAAATATTAAAGCGGTTATACCAACTCTGACATGAGTCCCTGCCACACTGATTGAAAGTTTTGATTGAAAATTTATGTGCTTATAGGCAAAGATCCCAGTAATGCTGCTTTTCCTGGGCCAGGTCATGTGGCAGAGGACCTTTACTGATGTCATATAGCCTTTGTTTCATTACCAGAGGGGAACTCAGCAGCATTACTTTAAGTGCAGCTGTTCATTGGTCTTGAAATTATTTTGGCTCCTTTATAATAAGTCTTAGCACAGAAGTAAACATTATTCTATTCCAGGCTTCTGTTTTCAGCTGTGATTGTCCCACTTACATGGTAAAGCACTTGCACCTGCCTGATGTTTCTTCAGGCCATGTATTACTAACAGTGGCAGCCAAGAATGCAATCCAGTAGCTGGTGAAACCGTCCTCTTCCTTTTTTTGCACGTTCCCACTCCTGCAGTAGTCAAGAGGGAGATCTGCTGTTTGGCCAGCTCAAAGCTGATTCATGCTTTGTTTTGCTTGTGCAAGGGCCTTGTGGACTTTTTACGAACTCATTCTCACAGTGCTGTGTACGCCACATCTATGTGTCCCCCCGTAGCAGAGCAAATCATCAGGGCAATGAAATGTCTGATGGGACTGGACGGGACCACACAAGGTAAGCTTCCTTCCTTCTGATGCCTTAAATTTTAGCTTTCACAGCTTCAAATTCTGTGCTGCCTGAAGATGTAGGTCTGAGGCTCATATTAAGTGTCAGCAAGCTCTTTTCACAGAACAAGTAGACAAAACATCCTTTCCTGATGAGGACCAAAGACAACTTTCATCCCAAAAAGCATAAACAATGGTGAACTGAAAAGAGAAGCAAGAAAAATAAAACCTCACAACCTGAAACTGTAATTGAACAATTAAACCCCAGTATGCAAATAGACCAAAACTTAAAAAAATGTAAAATCTTGTGATCGGGCTGCCATTTTGTGTAGCCATTCCTAACCCACCCTGGGTGCAGCCTTGGTTAGGCTCCTGTAATGCCCAAGGTGAGTCCTGGAAGCCTTTTAATAAATAACTACTTTATTCTGTAGCTCTGTCCAGCCTCTGTTTCAAGTCAACCTTCCTAAGGCATCCCTTCCTTTCTGCCTTCCTTCCTCCCTCCCTCCGTTCCTTATTTCAGCTGCTACCAGAGCATCTCTCTGGGTACAGGGACGGGCAAAACATCATCCAGCAGCAAAGAAGTGTTGCAATGACAGCACCAAAGAAATCCTTACTTATTGTAAAATTAATACCCAGATCATCATACTTCTCAGTGTTGACCTTGGGGTTTTTTTCCGTGTTCACCCACATGCAGCAGGGATAGAAAGATTTTGGGGTTCTGCCTGTATGGGTGCTAGCCCATCCTGCTTTGCAGCAACAAATAGAGGTACATAGATTTCTCTTGGAGTATATTGTCTGACTTTGTAGTAGGGTTCCTAAGGACTTGCCTTCGTTTATGGGCTAGGCACTGTCAGTTTAGCTTCTTTGTAAGTGTGAACCTTCAAAATGGCGAGCAACTCAAGCACGGTGCATAATTTCAGAACAGGTATTGTATATTAAATAATAGTATGAAAAAATTATTATAATATTTCCTACCTCACTCAGGCATCAATTATGACATCCTGAGCCTAGTTTTGTACTACATTTTGTCCGAAAAGAATTGACTACTTGCTGTACTTATGAAAAATTAGGTGTATTTCTATTCATCTCATGAAGTTGCAGATGCAGCTGNAAATGTAAAATCTTGTGATCAGGCTGCCATTTCGTGTAGCCATTCCTAACCCACCCTGTGTGCAGCCTTGGTTAGGCTCCTGTAATGCCCAAGGTGAGTCCTGGAAGCCTTTTAATAAATAACTACTTTATTCTGTAGCTCTGTCCAGCCTCTGTTTCAAGTCAACCTTCCTAAAGCATCCCTTCCTTTCTGCCTTCCTTCCTCCCTCCCTCCGTTCCTTATTTCAGCTGCTACCAGAGCATCTCTCTGGGTACAGGGACGGGCAAAACATCATCCAGCAGCAAAGAAGTGTTGCAATGACAGCACCAAAGAAATCCTTACTTATTGTAAAATTAATACCCAGATCATCATACTTCTCAGTGTTGACCTTGGGGTTTTTTTCCGTGCTCACCCACATGCAGCAGGGATAGAAAGATTTTGGGGTTCTGCCTGTACAGGTGCCAGCCCATCCTGCTTTGCAGCAACAAATAGAGTACATAGATTTCTCTTGGAGTATATTGTCTGACTTTGTAGTAGGGTTCCTAAGGACTTGCCTTCGTTTATGGGCTAGGCACTGTCAGTTTAGCTTCTTTGTAAGTGTGAACCTTCAAATTGGCAAGCAACTCAAGCATGGTGCATAATTTCAGAACAGGTATTGTATGTTAAACAATAGTATGAAAAAATTATTATAATAATTCCTACCTCACTCAGGCATCAATTATGACATCCTGAGCCTAGTTTTGTACTACATTTTGTCCGAAAAGAATTGACTACTTGCTGTACTTATGAAAAATTAGGTGTATTTCTATTCATCTCATGAAGTCGCAGATGCAGCGGCTGTCCAATCCTCTGTGTGACATTTTATCCTTGGTGTAATACGGTTTTTTGTACAATAAGCAAAACAAAAAACTGTGGCATACCTATCTGTTACTGTTTCAAAGCAATGCTAATATGTGTTGGGTGTTCTAGGACTTAAGTGATTGAATTTGTGTAGTTTTTTTCAGGAATGCCTGAGAATCACGATACTCTTTAAGGTGCAGCTGAAGATCCAGGTTCTGCTCTGAATTGCAATCTCTTTTATACTCTTCCAGCAGTGCTGTTTTCTCTTTCTTTGTCTGAGACTGACAGAATTAATTCTGTATTAGTCCTCCCTGATAGATATGACTGGGATAAGGTGGGAATGGAAGAGATGAAGGGTAGATAAGAGCAGGTAAGATACTGCTCTGCACAATTCTGTTGCAGTGCCCTAGAGGGCTGTTCAAACCGTGGTAGATACAAGGCTATTGAGACATTCATCACAGCACTTCGATGAGGCCAGAATTTACAGACCCAGAGTGCAGGAGGAGGGATAGATAACCCACTCCCAGTGCCAAACTCTGCCGAGTGCAAGGACAACAAGGCAGCAAAAAACTCTTGACGCGATGCTCAGGCGGGTGAGGAAGCGACGCTTTTGGCGTTTTGGGGGAGAAGCCAGAGCATTAAAAAAAAAAAAACAAAAAAAAACTGCTTCCAGCTTGAAATTTGGAAGGTCCTGATCGCGTGTGCTGATGCCTACATATGTTCGGTGTAAGAGACCATTGCTGGCATCCTTCTGGTGCCCCGGGGCCGGGCGCCGCTCCTGCCCTGGCGCTTGCCGTGAGAGGGCGGTCTGACACTGAGCCTGCCCGCGGCTCGCTGACTCAGGCGCTCGCAGATGCCGCGTGTGAAGCACGAAACACGCAGAGCATTTCCAGGCCTTCAAAGCCTGGTAAAAAAAAAAAAAAAAATGCTCTTCGGCTAGCGTGATTCTGCGTGCAGTTCAGACGCAGGATAAGAAGAGGAGAACTGGGTTCAAGATGGAGTTTTTTAAGATGTGCGTGTCTGTCTTGCGGCTGAGCTTGAAGCATTTTCTCCGCGACGGGCAAGGTTGTTTGATGACACAGTGTTTAAATAAGGGCTTGTTAAGTCTTCTGCAAATCCGTTGTGAAATGAATTGCTGCTCTGTCAGGTTTTTTAAAAAAATTGCCTTGTAATACGGAATTCAAATGAGTAGAAAAACAAATGAATAAATCATATATCACAACTTAGACCATTGCACAAAAAGGCTAGCAAGCTGGCTGTGATGTGTAAAAATGTTTCTTGTCCTTCTGAGCCAGACTCATTATTTTAGTCTTTTGGGTTTTCTTTCATGTGGGCCTCCCTTCATTAGGCTGTCTTGTGGACTACAAAAAAACCCCACAACCCAAAATACAGGGGAAAAAAATGCTATGCTGGAGCACACTACAATGTGTTGCTTTGGCATCAGAGAGAGGAAGGTGGTGGCTTAGAAAGGAGCAAGGAAGAGAAGGGAGAAAGCACCGTCTCTCCTTAGATATTTTTGATTCCAGGCACAGTGACTTTGACAGAGTTTTTTAGGTCCACTGTCATAGAATGTGGTGAATCCTGCACAGGAGTCATTCTTGTGAGAGCATGAGCTGTGGAGCAGAGAAGTTTCAAGTAAACCAGAGTTGCTGCAGGGTAGTATCGACCATGTGTTCTCTGGAAGCCTCTCAGGTCCATAGGAGTTTATTTTGCAATTGATGCCAAATGGCATTCTCTTCCCACCAGACAATTTGGGGAATCCTTTATAAGGAGGTGACTTGTCCTCCAGAGGTCATTTCTCTGGGAGAGCGAGCCTTGCAAAAATCACTGGGAGTGTTTCAGACAACAATGAAATTAAGAGTTTGCTAAAAGGTTCCATGTGAATTGGAGGGTGCTTGTTGGAAACAGGATGAAATAAGGGGACGACAGCTGTGTTAACCCAGCATGTTCTTACATCTGAATTTTGTGACTCCTTGGCAGATTAATAGATGACTAAAAGAAAGAAGACTGATTTGGTCATTCAAGTTGCCGCTCAGAAAAACCCATATTTTTTTTAGTCTTCTTTATTTTCCCCGATATAAGACTATTACAGTCCCTTGAGATTCTTGCTAGTTATTCTCCACTATTTTGTTAAGCAGCTGATTTAGAACAGGCTAGCACAGATGCAATTATATAGTAGGTAATGCCAGAGCCCAAAAGTGCACAAGTTACTGCTTGTGTGTCCTGATGTGTATCCAGTTGATTGATCTTCCATATTTTCTTCCCTTATTTTCAATGAGTAAGAATATGGTTGTTTGGAAAAGGAACCAGGATATGCATTTCCCAGTTAGGATCAGCATAAGGGATGGATGGCTGCAGGATATGAACAGGTGTTTATGGGCCCTGGGGGTACTGCTTCATCACAAGGAAGGAACAGGTTAGCACCTTCAGAGAAATTCTGTGAAACCTAAACTGTTCAGCTGGAAATTACCCACACTCTGTTCCACTCTGAGAATCGTAAGCATGTGGGTGTGTCTCACATCAATATTTGTGATAGCTGTGAGACATCAATGTCACGACAGTGTGACTGGGAGGATGCTGCAGAGCCCACAGCCAGCTCTTACAGTTTCATTTATTTTGCCATGTCTTCTGTGGTTTCATTTCGAGAAAATGAAGGGCAAAAAAAAGCTGAATAAGAAGAAGGTAGTAGTTTCCTCAAAACTGATACACAGCATTGTTCCTGCCCAGGAAAGAGGAACAGGTTGAGGTCAATATTACCAGTATTTCTGGAGCAACTGATATCCAAGGAATCAGAAACTGACTACAAAAGATGCAGACGTGAAATCAAAATTTTAGTGGAGCAATAGTCCTGTTTTTCCTCAGTGCCATGTTTTATAGAGCTCTGAAAATCAATGTCTTGTAGAACAAAACACATTTGTTCTTAGCACCATAACATCATAGATACTTTCATAGTTCCTATAATAGAGTTGTTCAAAAGTGTACGAGCTTCTGGCCGCTGTATTTCCTCTAGTAATGCCATGAGGCAGCAAGTTCCACAGTTCAGCTCATGAAGTCTATTTAAAAAAAATAATAATTTTATCCCTCTTAAGCCTTTGTGGCCTTTTCATCTCAAATGTGTCTCTGCTCATTTATTAGGAAATATGGGAAGCAGAAGTTCCCATGGCATTTACCCTTTGTAATTCATAATATAGATATTCTTTATGTGTTTTCCTCATGGCTTTCTCATTACACCACTGGAGATACCTCAGGAAACTCAGCAGCTGCCTTAGTGGTTTTATCTCATGATGAGACTGGAGTTGACTCAGAATGTGTGCACCCTGCACAAATTTGCAAGTACACTTATGTGCATGCAACACAGCCCCTCCAGCTGTGACCTCAGACCTTTTCTTCCTTCCCCCCTTTCTGCATGAGGATACCAAAAGCATATTTTTACACTTAAATTTGATAAGTATAAAATAGAACCACTAGGCAGACAGAGTTAAGACTGCTGGGAAGTCCAAAGCAAATTTTTGATGACTAATAATAGATTATACTGGTGTAAAAAGCAAATTGCAGCATTTGTAAAGGAAACATTCTTTTCAGTTTAATGCATGGCAAGCAATAATTCACCAACAGCAGTGGGCATTTTTCATGTTTTTATGGGATGCTGAAACATTTAAAAGCTTGTCCTCTGGAATCTACTAGTAAAAGATATTTTGTAAAAAGGTAATTCCTGAAGTTGTTTAGATTTTGGTTCATGAAAATGTTCATTTACTTTGCTGTTTGTGCTGATTGGTTTATCTTTTTGCAGCTACTAGTTTTCATTTGTGTTTTTAGCAAACTCTTGAGTTCTTGCATTTGAGCTCATTCAGATTGTGAGAAACGGCAGAATGTTGCTTTCTATTTTGGTTTGGCATTAAAGAAATTGTTTTTAAAAGGTTCCTTTTTAAGATATTTCCATCGGCCTCAGATTTTTTGTACAACTGGAGGACCAGCTCCTTAAAATCAGTTTCCATCGTTTTCCTCTGCTGTCTGTCCTCAACAGTCTTTTGAAAACATTAATTTCACTTTGTCAGGATCCTCTGTAAATTCAGAAACCTTAGTTCCACATCACCATGACCTGACATAAACCAACCCTGGTGCGAGGAAGTGCAGTCTTGTCCCCAGTTTCTCCTCCCCCTGCCTACCCCCTTTCTCGTGCCCCTTCTCCCTGGGTGAGTGTTTGTGCAGCCCTGCAGTGAACTGAATCAGAGCACTGATGGAGCTGAAGAGTAACCAACCCTCCCACAAATGGCTATCCTGTACCCAAACTGGTTCCCAGAGCCAATCTGCCACAAGTGTCAGGACTTGAGCAGCTGGAGCTGAGAGGAACAATCATTTTTGCAGCAAAATAAATCTGTGTCAGACTGGACTGATCATGGAACTATCGCTGCAAGCTTTAAATCTGCAAGTGGCTTAGCAATGGACCCCTTGGACCTGCCCAAAACAGCTTGGAGCATCAGTCATGCTAAAGCCTGTCTTTTTCAAATTCTTGTTTTGCTGCTTCATTCTGAGGGGATTACTTCTCTTAGGTCCTTAGCAAGCTTAGAGTGCTTGAACCCTGGCTTAATTTTAAGTTAATATTCCCAGTAAGTATGTGGCCCTTAAGCACATTTATTCCCTGTTTGCACAGCTCTGGCTCCACGACTAGGGCTCCCAGTCAGGACAGCAGTGAAGATATTAGTGATGATAATATGCTGCCACAATTATTATTTGTCTACGCTGAACGTCACAGATGTTCTCCCAGCAGTGGGTGATGAAACAGAGCTAAATTCTGACACCTTTGCTCAGAGAGAGTGAGACGTGCTGTTCTAGTGGAGACACCTGCCACAGGACATCGAATGTATCCGTGGAGGCTCAGCTGATCTGAACAAGCAGGGGCTTTGGACTTACAGTCTTTGCAGTGATTTTCAAGATCTCTGAGGATTAATCAAATTCTACCTCATTTGCAGTCACATTTTTTTATATTCAAAGTCAAACCAGCGCTGTAGTCCTCTAGCAGACCCTGCCCGTGGATAGATGTTCCCTGTATCCTGGCATAAGCATCAGCCGCAGGCAGAGGAGGGATCTCAGGCTCGGATGTCACCTGTAGCCTGTCCCCCAGCGGTGAAGTGCTTTCCCCCGGGGACAGCAGCATGACACAATCCCCTTTCCAGGGCGTTTTTTCCTGCCAGAAGGGAGCGAGGATCGCTGCTGTGCTGCGGATGCTGCTGTGCTGCGGTGCCCGAGGAATGCAGCCGAGCACACAAAGCAGGGAAGCGCCGCTCCCTGGCACCTCGGGAGCTCCTGATGGGATGCAGCTGGATCGCGCTGTGCGCTGGCTGCTTTCCAGCGGCGGCACGGACCCGCTCCGTGATTAATCACCTGTGCTGGGAGCGAGCTGAGCTCAGCCAAGGCTGCCTGCTCTGTCCCTGCGTTGTGTGTCTGAATAGAGATAAGGTGCTGGGTAGGCACATCTGACTCATTGGAGAAATAAAGTCAAAATGACCGGATCTCGACAGTTTTTCTCCTTTCTGCTTCGGCTGAAATTGCCTTTTTTTTTTTTTTTTTTTTTTTTTTCTTCCCTTAATCTTCTCTGAAAAGTGTTTTGCAGCGGTTCACGGTTAAAAGGGGTCCTTAAGGGATTGTTTAGCAGCTGAGTTTAGTTGAAATTACTAGATTTCTAGTCAGCATTAGATTGTAGAAGTAAATGTCTTCACTTCTCCCCAGTTCATAGCAAAGTTATTTTTTATGAAGATTGTTTTATCTGAGAACATATTTCCTTTAGGCACCCCGGTTTTACAGCATTCTATTTGTGATTTAATGCACGTGGAGGTACATGTGCGTTACTCTTATAATGGAACCAGAGGGGAAAAAAAATAAAAATCTGTCCATCTGCAATAGTTTAGTGGGAAAGAGCTATTGTTTTCCAGGTTTTTTTTCAGCCTATGGAAGATTGCTTTTTCCTATCTAGTTGTTAGTAGAGGAAGGCAGGGAGTTGAATGCTCCATCCAAGGAACACTGACACTGGTATGTAAAAGCTCAATTGTGTAACTAATTATCTAGAAAGACCCAATGAAACAACAGCTGGAGGAGATTAAAGCAGGTGGATTTGTGTCTTGAAGAGCCCACTGCATGCCAAAAACCAGTACAGTGTGGGGTTATCTTTCCTGGCATGGCCTCAGGAAAAATAGCTCTCCTTCACCTCCTACACCTGAGACCTTGATATGAAAGGGTACAGGTTGCTTATTCCTCTTTTCAATAGACTGAGTCACAACTTCCAAGGGCAGGAGCCTACAGGCAAAGTTCAAAGGTGGAATGTTTGTGCAGGAGTCGAAGCTTCTCTGCTTATGAGCGTTTTGCGGGAGGCAAAAGCAGACATCTCTGGAAAACAAAGTTTTGTTTTAGAGAGCTGATGGTTTTATTGCCTCTTTTGCTGCCAGGATAAGGTCCTCAGCTCATGAACAGCAAAGTTCTACTGAAGTGCACAGAGCTGTGCCAGGTAAAGCCAGCCTAAGATCAGGCCCTTGGACACGTAGTCAGGATGCTTTGCTGATGTCAGGTGCCCTGAAAGTGTGTGACAAAGCTCCTGCCAAGTCTGTTACTCCAAGTTAAAAATCTGTTGCTCTGTAAAAAAAAGTGTTGCTTCAAAGAAATTACGAGCAGGCTACCACATTTTGTTATTTCTCTCTCTCTCTTGCCTTCTTTTTGTATTTTTCTTTCAACTGAACCATATTAATTTTGAGCTATAAAGCTTTCTAAAAGCCTGCATCAATTAATGAGCTAAAGCCAGCAGTATGCAATGATGCGTGTCACATAAAAATGTAATCAGCATTTTCCCCAGAATTGCCAACACCTTAGAACTTCGCAGTAAACCAAATATTTTTAAAGTGGTGCAACTAAATGAAAACTCTAAATTTGCCAGCAGAAGGTAGATTGCTGATGCAGTAAATCTGCTTTTCTTGCACCATCCAGGCAATTAATCCTTTATTTCAGAAAAATCCCCATAAACCAGCTGTGTGTGATCCCAGCAGTGTGAAGATAACTTGTAAAATTTGGGAATTGTTTATCCTTCACTTTTCCCTCTTTCTTTCCCTTCTTAATTCAGTCAATAAGAATATACAGAGCACTTAATAAAGTTGTTCTCAGCCTTAGCTGAATACTCTGGAGCATTAAAGTGCTTAGTTTTAAATTGAGGAGGCTTGGTTTTCCCTGTCCAGGCTGTTTTTTTCCAAACATATGCTGTGTTGTGGTTCACATATTTCATGGAATATAACTCTCTGGATATGCTGCATGCTGTGCTATAAGCTCTTCGCATAGACTGTAAATCCTCAAGGATTTTGCAAAGTAAGAATTTTGTAACACATATATTTACTGTCTAGGGATCTGACCCTCTAATTAGAAACATACAGGTAAATTCTTACACTTACATAGATGCAGCCATATACTTCTAGCTCAAAGGTCTGCTTGGCAGATTTTTCACTCAATAAATATGAAAGGATGCAAGGTCCCAGCCTCAGGAATCAAAGAAAATGCTTTCTAAATGTGGTGCCTTTGGTTAAACATCCCACAGTGAATTTGGACTAGGACAGTACCTGATTCTAAACTGAATTCATCACCCTTAATCTGCAGAGTGGGGGGAAAATCAGGCCAATGAGACAAAAATAAATGTTTTGCTCAGATCTGCCTCCTTATCTGACGTTGGAAGGTCCCATAAAAGAATGAAAAAGAGTGTTGAAATGCAGCTACAAATTTTAATGGTTTTATTGCTCTTATTGGGACAGCATATAAGAAGTCTGTGTATATGATGTGTGTCTGTGGTCTTTGACCACAAAACTTAACATGAGAAAGGAAAGTGTTGACATTTGGTAAAGAAATAGGTTCCTCCCAGCCACCCACCCACAAATACAGTGTGTGTAGCAATCGTCTCCTAATGTGCTTTTTTTTTTCCCCTCCAGATATATGTGAGTGCTCTGATCTTTTATTTGGCTCTTTAATGCATCCCTGCAAATGAAATTAGTATTCTGGGACGTCGCTGAAACATTCAAGTGGCTCTTTTGCATCAGCACTGGCTGGCTTGAAATGAGCTCCATAGGGAGTCTTGAAAGGGGGGAATCTCTCATCACAAACTGCTTGAGGATGTAGAACCAGGAAAGGAAGATTAGAAAAGGAAGAGGTGTTTGACTTTTGGGGGGGTTGCCTGAACCTCCTCTTTCAGCTCTAAAGTTTCCTTAGCTGGAGTCTAGATTTCCAGCACCAAAAATAAGTAGAGACAAAACGGTTCAGCTCTGGGCCCTGCGCATATGGTTTGATAAATAGTGAACAGCACAGCCTGGAATCCTGCGTGGCTCACACTGTGTTTCCAGCTCTGTGGTAAACACATGAATAGAAAGGAGAAGGCAGCAAGTCTTAAACTGCACTCGCCAAGAACATCTGCATTTATGAAAAACTTTCCCTAATTGAAAATCTAGTAGTTTCAAATGCTTTCCAACTGAGAGCTTGGAAACTAGCTCAAGGGCTGCTAAGATAGCAAGAAACAGCAGTGGCTTTGAGCCCCCAGTTCAGGTTACTCTCCCACCCTCCTCCTCATGACTTGGACATTGAGGAAGTGCTAATAACATCTTTATAATTTCTAACAAGGGAAAATGTCTCTCTTTAGACTTCAACCACATTATTCTGTAGCTCTCTAACTCCCTGTCCTTACCATCATCTTCCCTTCCCTCCTCCTCAATACTTCCTCCTGTTTCTTTTGAGATCTACTACACCAAAAATATTTTTGGAAATACCACAGACTATTGTTTTTATTAGTGACTGGAAAGCTTTGTAGTAGGATGCTTTTGTGTTTCATTTGTTTTCCTTGCTCTGGCACAGCTGTTTTTGCTTTAGCAGCATTAGAGAGATGGTTAAACTATTTGTGGCCTTTTCTAACCCAGCAGATCTCTTACCACTGAGTACTTTAAACTGAATGACTGAGACTGTAAGTAACAGGTTGTCTGAGTGGGCAGTTTTGTGCCTAAAGTTACAAATGCAGTGTTTTTATGAGATCTTTTAATTTGTTCGAGCAAAATGCCGATCACTGTGAAGCAAGTCCCAGTTTCCCTATAAATTTCCCAGCCAGAACACTGACAGAACCTTGACTCGGGAGGACACAGAACAAATGAAGTAGTAGATCTTGTTCAAACCTACACATGTTCAGAAATATTAATGGAAAAGAGGTTCACGTAGGTGTGGTGATCCCCACTTCAGCCAAGAGGGAAAGGGAAGAAAAGCCAGAGCAGATGGTGGGGGCAGAATGTGGTCTGAGGACAAATCTGCCACGGGTGACATGTAGCTGCTACAAATGCCTTAGTGACCACTGTGGTCACGCAGAGCAAGATGGGGAATTAGGAAATGGGCATCCAGTCAGAGAATGGTGACAGCAGAAAGCAGTAAATGAAGAATGGGGCAGATGAAATGTAAAGTAAAATGAAAACGTAAATGGAGAGTGACAACCTAACACATCTGTGCAAAGGCAAAGGGAAAAGAGGAAATGAATTGCACTGGAGGTTTCAGTGTTCATGTCTGGTGACAAAATGTAAGTGATATTGAAAGTATGGGCTGATGAACAGCAGGAAAATGAAAGTTAAGAGTGTAACTGTGTCCTGCTAAACCCCAGTCTTACCACACATTCTCACCACCTCTGCTGGGCAGGCACAAGCTGCTGAACAGCGATTAGGTTGAGAGACTCAATCTGCTGAACAGTGGCTTGGCAGTTTTGTTTCTGGTGAGGTCAGGCACATGACAGACCTGGCTGGATTTGGCCATGTGCACTTGGGCTGGCACTGGGCAGGCGTGTGGGTATGGAAGAGGTGGCACCATCCCTGTCAGCACCTCACAGCAGTGGGAAAGCTGCACATAGATCAGCTCACTGATTAGACATAATGCAGGTGGAGTGGTGAAAGGACATATCTCCTGCGACAGTAAAGTAGAGCCTGTTTCTTGCCTCTTTATGCAATGGGTTGGGAAGCAATTGCAAACAATTGCACTTGTCAGAAACCACCTCCTTTGTGGCACTGAAAAAGAAATGGCTGAAATGTCTTTTCAAGCACATTTTTTTTCTCTGCTTTGTTTTTGTGCTTTTCCTTCATTAAAAAGAATTGTTTTCAATTCTCCTGTCAGTTTTGCTGGGAGTCCCATCTGTGGATCCATGACTAAATGAGGCCAGGGACAATGCAGAGATAACAGTCAGTTACATTGAGAAAGAGCATTCTCGATTTACATGTCCTGTGTGCATTACTTCTCTGTAGGTGTGTGTCATCTGGGAGGTCTTATTTAGCACAAAAAAAGTCCAGGGAATTGCCCACATGTCTGTCCCCAGACAGGAGCTGTTTCTGTCCATGGGAAGGCACCTCACAAGTACAGGAATATCAGCCATCCATCCTACAATGCCATAATAATCCATGTAGTTGCATTTAGCTCATTCCATGTTTTCCTTCTCAATCAAATAGCAACATTTACATTTCAGCCAAACTCTTACCCCCAGCCCTGATTCTTGCCTGTTTCTAGACTCCACTTATGAATCTTTGCACTGACACTTCTCCTGACTGGCTCGTTTCAGGGCTCCAAAGAGTGCGTCGGCTGGAGAAAAACACAAGGTACTTCAGACGAAAACTGCATGAAATGGGCTTCATCATTTATGGCAATGATGATTCTCCTGTTGTTCCCTTGCTCCTTTATATGCCTGGTAAGATAGGGTAAGTACTGAACAAAACTTGCTGCCAAAACAAGCGCTGTTCAAAAGTTTGTGGGTTATTTGGTACACACTACAGAAGGTGATGTTCTCTGTGGTAGGTGCTTCTCAGGAGAAACGTACACTGTTATTTGAATTTGTCATTTGGTTCTGTTTTCTTTCAAATTTGCCCCTAGGTTTAATTTGGAGTTGTTCCAGATGTCAGAATTTTGAAATTATTCTCTTTTCCTTTTTTAACGTGGTCCAGAATAATACTTTTGATAACATTTTGAATGTTTTCGTTTTGAATTTGTAGTCATTGAAGGAGACACATTGCCTCTGATGTATGAACTGGTTTAGATGGATGATTTTTTTTGTTTGTTTGGGTTTTTTTGTGTTTGTTTTTGTTTTTTGTTTTTGTTTTGGTTTTGGTTTTGGTTTTGGTTTGTTTTTTTTTTTGTTTCCCCATCTGATCTTTGAGTGGTCTTTGTATATCTTCCCATTCAGTTCCCCACAGGCAGCACTTGTGCACTGACTTGGAGGCACAGAGTTGGTAGTAGCATAGTGTAAGTGTTGAGCTGAGTATTTGCTGGTAGCTTAGGGTGGCTGTGGGCTCTAGTCTTGTACTTGTCACACAAGCCTTCCTAACTGGCAGAGCAATTATGAGAGCAAATAAACCATCACACAGTTTGGTTTATTCTTATTGATGTTCAGGAACCAAGCGTTCATACCTTCCACGAGCCCAGCCTCTTCCATCCTTAGGGACTGTGAATGCCCACATGGTTTGATTTGTCCCCAGAGACTCTAAATGACATAAATGAATCATGTCTGCCCTGCAGAGCCCTCTCTGCCATCACATTTCTAGTATTTGACACCCACTTGGCTTCATGAGCCGCTAAGCAGCAAGGAATCTCAGTCCTGCTGGTAAAATTCTGGCTTTTATGGAAATCTTTGGGAACATTCAATCAATCAATCAAAAAGAGGATTTTACTTATTGTTGCATTACATGTGAATGTTTTCTGTCGGTGATCAGTTCATTTGGGATAACGTATTCCTGCTTTTCCCCCTTCTACTTTTTCTCTCCTCAGGGCTTTTGCAAGGCGCATGTTAGAAAAGAACATCGGGGTGGTCGTGGTGGGGTTTCCAGCTACTCCCATCACAGAGTCCAGGGCTCGGTTTTGTGTGTCAGCTGCACATACACGGGAGATGTTGGACACGGTAAGCGCAGCAGATGTCCTGCCCAAATTAACTTCAGGTGCAAAGGAGAAGCTCTGCCTCTCTTACTTCGGGTCTCAATAATTCATTTTTTACGTTTGTTTTTCTGGCCTTGTCACTGGATCTTTAAAGGCATTTGAGCATTATACGTTTTGTTTTCTAAAATAAATTACGGGACATTTAACTTCTTACGTTCTTCTATTTCTAATAGTGAGCAAATCTGTCATCACTGATAAAAACCTACATGAAGAGCACAGCAAGACAAAAGTTAAATGCTATGTCGAAATCAAAACTATCAGAGTAGGAAACCTGAAACTATTTGGAAATAACTGAAAATCAAGTTTTCCATACCCGTATTTCCATTCCATATTTCCATGTGTTTCTTGAATTGCAGAAGTATATATGGGACAGCCTTGGGGGTGCAGGTGGAAATTGCAAACAGTATTTGGAACTGTTTGGACCTAATCAAGTTTAATTGGTGCTGTCTGGCCAGTCTCAGTTCTGTATCTTTCTCTGATATCAGAAATACCATTAAGAGTATGTTGAGACTTCCATCATAAACCTCTGTTCCAAGACAGAAATGTGTTTAAAATAAACTCTTTGAAATTTTCCATTTCCTTTTTTTTGCCGAAGGTGTTTTTGGCCTGGCTTGAGATACGTTCTTTCATTCTCAGAGTAAGCCAACTTAGAGGCATGAAACAAAGAGGCTTAACAATAAATTTCAGCCTTTGCTTTTCCTCTCTTTGCATGAGTGTTGATGGTCAAAACAAAAAATCCTTGAGCATGGAAAGGCATTTGAGTTAAATGTGCCACTGGTTCATGCAAACAAGCACTTGAGCCTGCAGAGAGCTCCTGACTCTCCTTTTGCATCCTGAGATGTACATGGATGTGGAGGCTGGAGCCCTGCCCTGCCCACCAGCCCCCATACCAGTGCAGATAGCTTTAAAACAACATGGAAAACCTGCCTTGCATGTGTGCAGTGTAAAATCCCTGCTGCTTTTGAAGGTGCAGTAGTTATTAACAAAGTACAATCCCATAAAGATAGTATTTCATACAACAGGGCATAGCTACGTTCTTGTGTTGGTCCTTACCAGCTTTTGCTGTTTGACTGTGAGGATTTTGGCTGATGTAACTGGTAACAGACAACAAGGATTCATCTCTTGAGGTTGCTGCTTTGATTTTCTTCCTTTCCCCCTGCCCCCAAATGTCAAGCCCACCTCATTTTTGGGCTGTCCCTGTGCATTCACTCCCTGCTACCTGCACCTTGCTGCTTCCAGGGAAGGCTCCCCAGTCATCCCTGAAAGGGCTGTGCTTTTCCACAGTACTCGTGGCACTCTTACAGCATGGGAGAATGGAAATGCCCTGAGTTTAATTACTTGCAGGAAGAAAGCTTTTAGGACAAAACACTTTGTGACTGTGCCTAAACCCAGGGTAACAACAGGTAACAAGCACAATGAAAAATTTTCCCTTTGGCAAAATTTGGGTTGTATCTCAGCCAGGAACTAAAGAGGAAAGATCCATGAAAGGGCAAGCTCCCAAGAATAACTTCCTTAATGACCTGGAAGCTATCTTTCTGCATAAACCATTACTAAATTACTTCTTTTTGTTCTAAATTACTTCTTTTTGTTCATGAGCTTGTTTTAGTGGCTTTACAGAAACAGGCTCGAAATCAAAATTGCTGTTTCCTTCTTTCATGCCAAAAAGTTGGCTGCTCTTGAATGGGGGTCAGATGCTGCAAAACACTGAGCTGCTTCCCTATGGTACAGAGTTCCTTGGCTACTTTTTGCATCCCCTGAGAGCTGGGGAAACAGCTCAGCAAATTGCATTACAGTACTAATAAACAAAAATTATTTGTCCCTGTGATATATAAAATAACGGCATTCACTAAAATTATCTTAAACTATTCAGATTATTTATGCTGGCTCTGCTCAGCACTGTGAGCTGAGTGCTGCCTAAGAAAATGCATTGGCAACTCCAGTCTGTGGGAGCTATGGAGGAATACTGAAGTATAGCCACACATATTTCTTTTGTACAAGCAAAGATAACTTTTTATCTTGGTTGTTACCTCTCTGTGCTTTTGGGAAAAGTAATTTTTCAATTTTCAGTTTTTCAGGTTTTTTTCATCTGTGCTCAGTTAATGTACTTACTAATAAACCATAACCTACTGAAAGAGTAAATTCCTTTCTCATAGATGCTGTTGTACATTTACAACTGCACTGATGTTCACTGTTGTAGAACGAATGCAAAATTTTCCCGTTTGTCCTTTAAGCTTTCTTTGATTGATTATTTTTTTTTAATAATCTTTTTGTTCTGCAGTAAAATAGAAGTTACTAGAACTTCATGTCTTTCCCAGAAGAACTGACAAAGTGTCATGGTCTTACAGGTTTTGAATGCTCTGGATGAATTGGGTGATTTTCTACATCTGAAATATTCCCGGTATTCCAAGTCATCCCATCCTGAACTGTATGAAGAATCTAGGCTTGAACTTGAAGATTAAGTTTTCCACCCATGAAGAGAACATTACGATGCTATGAAAGGGCGGAAAACCTGAAAACTAAACAGTACAAATGCATTTCTTCCCTTCTAAGGACAATTTTTATTTCTCAGTTAATTGAAAGGAGGGGAAGCTCGGGTGTTGCATCATGTTGTATCAAATTTCTGTATTCAAGAGACTGAAATATTGATACAGATTTGCCCCCCCTGCCCCAGGAGATCTGTCCTTCTTAAGGTATTTTTGATGCAGAACGAATGCATCCATTGATCCAGTTGCTAATGTACAGCTTTTGGTATGGCCCTTTTTTATGAAGAGGCTTCAGATAGTCTTAATTGTGACTGAAACAATAAAGTTTAAAAAGTTGATAGATTCCAGAGTAATATAGCTGAGCTTCATCAGTGAGCGTGACTTTGATCTGTTAAGGAGCATAAATACCAGTGTGGACTGCTACAAAGGAATGAGCAGAAAGTGACCTCTTTAACAAAGTTGCACTATCATGCATTTCTCAGAGGACAGAAAGTGTTAGAGAAAGGCTAATGCTGAGAACAAGCAAAGTAGCCTGATGAGATCATGTATTTCTGACAGCAGGTTATTGGAAAGGGAAAATTCCTCCTCTCCACAGACCTTTTCTCGGTCACCTAAATGCACTCTGAACTTCGAATTGTACAAAAAGTTGGGCTTAGACATAAACAGAAATGCTTTTGTGCCAGTTCATTTGACCTACAGCCTATCACATCTTATCACTTAAGTTCTTCAGCAGCTTTGCTCCCTTTTTGTGGAGCACTAGTAAATAATTTTAATAAACATTTAACTTTCCCGTAAAAACCTTGATCAAAACAGTCAGATACTTGCAGTTCACAAACTGCAGATGACATTTATGGGCCCATTCCTAAGTTTCTTGAACTACTTATGGGCCTCATAAATTCACTAACAAGTACATAATGCTGAAGCTGTTACTTATGCAGAATGTGAAGTTCAAGATACCACAAGCAGTTCTGTCACCTGGTAAATAGAAAACGCCACCATTTCTATACATGCTACAGGCATCCATGAAATAACATTTCTTGAAATATTTTTGTCTGTTTTATGCATGTCAGGTGTTCTTCTGTCCAGGGGTTTTTTTTTGAGTCGTTTGTTTTTCAAATAATTATTTTATCTCCTCAAGAGGAAGATGCCCTTGTCCCCTTGTCCACTGCCCAAGTGATAAATGCTCAAAGCTACCTGAAGGAATTGTTCCAGCCAGCAGTTTCCCTGCAATGCCAGCAGCCACGAGCATCAGGGTTGTGTGGGTTGAGCTGCTGGAAGGAGATTGGAGTCTTTTTTCCATTTTTTTTTTCCCCCCCAGTGTTGAAAAGCAGTTCTGCAGCTTTAAGAATGAACTCCAAACAATTCCACGCTATCAAATGTCATTGTAAACACATCAGAGGAGAGATGTTTAGCTTTCTGTTGCACAGATGTACCACACTTTCATGTTCTCTTGAAAGCTGTGGTGTAAACTTAACCCACAGCTGCAATATTAGATTTAAGAACAGAACAATTAAATTGTGGAGTACCAATTACACTATATTACTCCCTGCTTGTTAAAGCAGCTTTCAGGATATAACAAGGCTGACTGATTATGAGGGCCCCTTTTTTTTTTTTTGTTGGATTTTTGTTGTTGTTGTTGTTGTTGTTGTTGTGCAAGTTAATAAAAATCCAGTGGTGCTATAACTTTTAAGAATTGATTACAACACATTCCGTGATATCAAATGTCTGCTTTAGGAAATGTTTATCAAGGGCTGGGGGAGGACTAAGTGGTGTGTCCTGTGATTCCTCACTGTGGTAGATGGACTTGAAAAGCACTGCAGAGGTTCAGGGGGGCTGTGTTTGTGGATAAGAGCAAACTCACTGTATAAATATTTAAATGCTCGAGCACGGGACGAGGAGAAATTAGGAAACATGAACTTCATCTCGGAGTAACCTGGCAGTTTGTGGTGCACAGCCTTGTTACGTGCAGGGCGAGTGCACTTACTGTGAAAGGAGATGGGTTGAGAAATTTCTGCAACCTGTTCCTCGAGGAAAAGTGCTGGATTTGATCTATTGCTTTTTGATCTCTGTTGCTGAACATCTGCGGCCAGATCCTCAGTTGACTTCTGACCTTCCATCTTGGGGTATACAGCCCTAGTTTATATTTCAGCAAACATTGTTACACGTGCTGTTGCAGGCAACACGCTATTTCTCTCAAAGAGAGGCCTGAGATTGATTAAACGGCAGAGTGATCACTTTCTGTACCCCAATAGGGGAATGTTTTCAGTCTAAAGCTGAATTCTTCCTGCCCTCAGAACATTACTCTCACTCATATTAAGGAGACAGGACAGCTATTTTTTTTAGAGACTGTCAGTTGATTTATTATGTGCTCTCTTCTGATTTCTTCCATCCCTTACACACTAAAGAAAGTACAGACTGACTACCCCTGGGCTTGGGGAGCAGTTAGGGAGAAATCTCTGCTCCACTCGTGCAATAATAAAACTCCCAGGAACCTCAGTCTTATATTTTCCCTATGAGGTTTATAGTCTGGCACTTGCTTTTCTAGCAGTGTGGTTTACTTCAATTTTAATAGATTTAGAGTTGATCAGCATGTGAAGATTGTATTTTAGCTCGTGCCTGAAAAAAATCTGATAGAGTACCCATGAGGGAATTTGCACCTCTAGCAGAAGATCACATATTTCCTAGAATGTGCAGCCTCTTCAGGCACACATGTTCTTGGAAAACATAGTTCTCTGTAGTTGCTTTAGAAAGTATTGAAGAGCTGCCTTCCATAAATTTAAAAAATGCTCAAGTTGTCATATTTTAATCCAGTGGAAACGTAAGTAAAACTACGCTGTCTTTCTGTGGGCAAGCTGCATCCTGTGATCTTATGTAAAATCTTGATTGACCTTTATGATATAGGAAAATTCTAGAGTTTCTGTTTGACAGAGAAAATTTGTTTGCCCTTTCCTGCACCTTTATCTGTCCTCATCTTTTAGAAAGTCTTTTCTCCTGAGCTTATCAAACTTGTCAAGGTGGTTCCCCCCCCACCACTTCTGTCTTTTTCTGTTGTTCTCTCTGTTCTGCTGTTCTCTGCTGGGGGAAAGCACACAGGCAGCTGCAGTGCAACAGTTGGGTTTCTGGGCATTGCCTCACTGCCTGCTTTTCTTGGTATTCTCATCAGCTCTTTGCAGACTTTCATCTTTCCTTTTCAAGTAAAAAGTTTTCTGCAGATGGTGCTGAATTTCTATGCTGAACCCAATCTGAACTGCCCAAGCTGTTGAACCAAGAGTGAGCTTGTTCTGTCATTTATGCAAGGGTAGATCAGGTCAAGTCTTGCTTTGAAGTCCGTACTGTTGGTTTAAAACTAGTACAATTTTGAGAGGAACCTGTCAGTGTGAGGTGAGCTGCCTGCATTTGTTTCAGAGAGGGTTGAACACTGGTGTCTCTGGACTGTTGCACAGCCGCTGCTCTTCACAGGAGACCAAGGTATGGAGTGGATCTCTTTAAGGTAGGATTTCAGCTGGGTTTTATTTTCTTTTTTTTTTCCAAAATGTGTTTGGTTGAAGGCGTGTTGCATATTTCCCTGTCCTGCTGAGACAGGGAATAAGGTAGTGATGTAAGAAAAGCAGTCTGTACCAAAGGTGTTTGTGTACTTTCTAGCCTGCTTTGAAATCCAGTAGAGATTCTCTAATGCATGATCTGCTTTTTATTTGTGCATGAAGTTTAATTGTTCTTCGCTTTAAAACACAGATCAGGACCAAATTTTAAAGAAACCACACCGCCAGCTGAGAAATGGCAGATGCCCTGCCATTATTGGCAGCTGAACATTCAAGCCCCTAGATGCCTTCACAAACAGCATCTCGGTGTTTCCCTCGTTCACTCACACGTCCAGGGTGGTTTGTGCTCCCTGCAGGTCAGTCACAAGGTAATGAGAACTCACTTTATCCATTTGGGAGGCAGAGCTTCAGACTTGTCAAGATGGTCCCAAAACCACCATCCACCTGACCACACAAAGTAGTAGTTCAGCACCATTGGAACAGGAGTCGGGGGTCTGAGTCAGGCTGGTTGCTCAGCCCTTACTGAAGAGGGGAGTGTGTTTCCACATATGTAGCATGTCACTGACAAGTGGCATAAGGAAGCAAAGAGAAATCCATTTATGTCACGTGCTAACCAAATGAAAAGCATACATGTAGTGGCACAGGATCTGTTCTGGAGAGATGTGGTGGACCTGGAGACTTGGACTAGATCCAGTTGTGTACAGAGACCTTTTGTGCATTACAGGAGCTGTTAAGTAGGTGGTGTCAGGTGAGGGGCATGCAGGGATTTCTGGGAAAGGTAGTGCTAGACAACACTTTGTGTAGATCTATATATATATATAACCCAAAACACCCAGTGCAAATATAACAAAACTACTTAGTGCAATACAACAATCAGCTAGGTGGAATAGTGGAAAACATGCTCTTTAGTATCAAAATAGTGACTCTGAAGGAAGCAAACAGAGACATCCTACCACCTGTGTTGCTCCAGTTTGTGAAGAGAAGGAAGGGGAGATAGGGTGCCATAGCAGCAAGTACCATAAAAACTTGGTGCTCTACTCGTAGAACCTTTTAACAGAGTCACTTCTGCCAGATGCTGCACTAAGGCCCAAAACTACTAATTGTTATCAATATACCCAAATTCCACAGCTTGTGCTTCAGGGCTGGCCAAGGTTGCTTGAGCCACCTGCTACAGCAAGCTGTGCTGATGCTGGAAATTACTCTGAGATTGTTTTACTAACAAGAGTACACAGAATCACTGATGGTTGGGATGCCCTTACTGGGCATCACTGCTGGGATGCCACTGCTGGGACTGCCTGTGCTGAGGTGACAACTGCCTGTGCTGCTCTGCCAGGCATACCTGGTGTGGCTCCAGGACAGGCATGACAGTCTGTCCTCATCTTTGCAGGTGCAGGACTTGGGCTGTAGGTCACTCCAGCAGGTGAGCTTCTTTCTGGCAACCAGAAGATTTAGCCAGGAAAGCAGGACTCTGTAGGAAGTCTAGAAGATCAGTTGTCACAAGTACTTGTAGTAACAGGGAAATGCTGATCTGTGTGATGGTGCTTTGCTATTGCTTCCACTGAAATTGTCTCAAGGAATTTGCTATGGACGTGAGCTGACTCTGCAGTCCTGTGGGTGGACCCGGAGTGTTTGTATCTGCCAGTTCCTGGGGTGCAGAGCTGATCTCTCATGCCATGATGTGCCAGCAAGTTTGTTGCCCTGATCTTTGGCATCCCTGTCTCACCAGTTCAGAGCACAGCATGGAGGGGCCTGCTGAGCCTCTGGGGTTCTGCCATGACCCCTCATGGTCTGTGACACAGCAGTAGTGAGTGTTCCTTGGCACAGGCTGGCTTTGGTGTGCCGAGATAGCTCCCTCTGAAGTGGGTTCCTCGTCTGTTCACCTCTCAAGAAGCTGTTCTGGAATGCACAGAAGTGATGAAATCAGTGGGGACATTTCAAAAGCACGACTTCTCCTGAGTGTTTCCTGGAGCCTGCTCTGACACAAGGATTGTGTCCTCTCGTGTCCTGCTCTCCCCTTGTTGTTACCACACAAACCTCGTGATGTCTTGGCTCCCTGCTCTGTGCAGAAACCGTTCCATGCATTGCTGGGGTTCCTACTTTCATGTGGGAGCTGCTTTTGCAGCAACCCTCACACCAAGGACACAGCTACTCTCAGACAGAGTGGCCAGAGGAGGCATGATATTTTTTTATAGTTCCAGGACCATCTATTTACACTTCTGGCATTTCCTGATGTGCTGAACATCCTGACACAAACTCTCTGACTCCCACTGCACACTCCAATATTTTAAAAACCGCTCAGTGAACCACTGTAACCTAAGCATTAGAGCTCTAAACTGGATACAAGAGATGCAGTTGTGATCTGCCTCTGTTCTGCTAAGCAATTGCAGATGAGACACATTAGTGTTCCTTGCCTCATTTCTATCCCTCTGTAGAGCCCTGATAGCAATCCTAATTTGTTTGCAAAACAGTAAGTTGAACTGATGAGAAGAGCTACAGGAGTGAAATGTTGCTATTATCCAAGTGATCTTTTAATTTCCACATCTCAGAATGTCTCCGTTAATCCTGTAAAAGTCACGAGTACTCTGTTTACCAGACCTAGTGTATGAAACAGTACAATGATGAAGACTAATTATAAATCATAGAAAAAAAATTCTGGTAAACAGATTCCTTTAACATTTCCATTCTGTGCAGGCTTTTTCAGTGTCTTACAATGATGCCAGTTGGATTAGAAAGCTGCATAAAATGTGAATCTATCTTTTCAAGGATTTGTAGCCAAGCCTTTCCAGTTTGTTAAAATGTAATTAGCGTCTGCTTGTTAATATAATGTTCATTGATTTTTAAAGTACACAGACTTTAAAGCTAGAAATAAATAAATAAAGAGAGAGATAATTCAAACCAGAGTGGAACAGCTCGGACAGTTTTACTCTTTTGCCAGGATCCCAAAGCTGTTGTGTTCAAACAATGCCACAGTTTGAGTGGAAATGTGAAGATTAAATCCAAACCCTGCATGTCAGCTTTTTTTGCAAATGACTATCCAGGATTTCAATAAAATGTCCAACCACAACAGATTATGGTCCAGGGATTTTTATTGCCTAACAGCTTGTGATAGTCTCCTGTTTCTCTAACATGTATTGTAAACCAATGCACCTAGCAAGGATCCATGGAACGTTGGTACCTCATTCAGTTCGGCTCTCCTGAAGAACAATTTGAAAGGAACAAAAGAGGAAGGGGTTCACAGGATGATGAGTGGTTGCAGAATCTCCCAGTTGCACATCAGGGTGGTGTGGCACAAGATGGAAGGTGCATAAATATGGAACATAATTTGACCACACTCGTGGACGAAATGATGCCATTGCTAAGAAGACAAGTGGATGTAACTTGAAATTCAGACAGGAATTCAAAGATGTGATTGAGGAATACCCTGAGGAGAGAGCACAAGCAACGCTAGCACACAACTCCTCAATAAGAAGGTGGCCTTGAGAACAAAAAGATGGAAAGGCATATCCATGGGACAAGTCTAGCCATTGGCAGGAGAGAGGATGAAATTAACTACTGTGGGAGAGATGAAGCTGAGAAACAAATTTATTCAACTGGAGAAGGAAGACAATTCAGAGGCAAAGAAGAAAGGAAGGGAAACTACCCCCCAAAGACCAAATGACAAGACAGTGGAGACAGCCAGGACTGAGACTCCACAGGAGAGAATGAAGGGGGAAATAAAGCACAGACTGGTTTTCCCAGAGAGGGAGAGGAGATCCCACCACACCGGTGATGTCCATGGACAGGGGTGTCCATGGCAGCAGACAGGTTCCTTGATGGTTTGGAGCATGGGAGGAACAATGTGGAGCCACAAAGCAGAGAGATGCCTTGTTCTTCCATGAGTAGGAATGTTGGGTGGGAACCAAGGGCAAAGAAAATGAGGAAAACTAGTGGGATTAAGGATTGTCTTTTATTCAGGACAAGTGATACTGTGGAAACAGGTGAAGAACACCCCCAACAGAGAGGACAGTGCTTTAAGTTACAAATACTCTGGGTTTGTTTGGTTGGGGTTTTTTCCACACAACTCTTCTAGTCCCAATGGGAAATGATAAGCTAATAAAAAAGTTATGTTTCCTCAGAACTAGCCCTGTGAAGGAAGCTGCTGAGAGGCAAGCAGCTCAAGCAGATTCCTCTGAGGGCAGGCTCCATTTGGCTACTTGTGATACTTGCCTTCCAGGACTGAAAATTGCAGCAAGTAAAGCCAGCTTTCAAAATAGTGAGAAAAGGGCACAAGAGCCCTGTCTGATTTTCATCCTGGGTTTTTACAGATGGGTAAAGGAACATTCTGGTGGTGTATATAGCAAGGGACAGTGGACCCCAAAAGAAGAAAGAAATACTGGCAACAAAGTATTCAGTCTCTGCTGGTCCCAATACATGAAGATGAGGTTTTGTTCTAAAGGTTTTGGAATTGCCATTCACTTTATAATTGCAGATTTGGTCTGCAAGTGATGCCGTCGATGGTGAGCACAGGGGTTCAGCTGTGTGATAACATCTAAGCTTTGTATACAATATAAGTGTTCTGGTCTCTATCTGTTCTTTAAAAATTAAGAGGCCACCTAAGTTTTGAGCCATGCCAGACAGTACTGACAGGAGGTGTAGCCACTGAAAACACTTTACCAAGTGGTAAAAAAGAAAGTACAAAAGGGCGAAGGGGAATCATTGAGTCCAAGGTTGCCCAGTTGCTTTAGAAGCTGCTGTGTGTAACAATCTCCTGGTCTGAGTTCTTGTCGAGTCATCCCATGAGACTTCAGACATGGCCTGGCTTAAGCCATTTCAATAATAAATCTCCATTACCTTGGCTTGCTTTGACTTAACCAAGCTATAGATAAAAGCACCTCAGGAGGCAGACAGAAGATTGTAAATTGCTGCAAAGTTTAGGTGACATGAACTTTCAAAACAGGGATGGTGCTGATGACCACGAGGGAGCAGCAACTGATTTCCTTGATACTTCTGAAGCCAGCAGGAATATTTGTCCGTGGAATTGCCCATGGATGCAGCATGCTGGGTATGTTTCTCATCTACCTAAGATTAAATCACCAACAGCCAAAACAACAGTCACTGAAGAGTGGAGAGCCCAGAAATTTTGAATGTGAAGTCAGGGTCTTCTGTAAGTCAAATTTTATCTTCATGATCATCTTAAGGATTTGCATCTCATTGATGTCACTGAGGGGAGTCCTGGGGAAGAAAGAGTGGGCAGGGAGGATCAGATCTTGCAGGCACAGGACAAGTGGCAAGGAAAAGCAGTGCTGTGATAAGAAAGCACCAAGTAAGTGCTCTGAGACACCAGCCTGAGAGAAATGGTGCAAATGAAATTAAAGCAAATTGTAATGGGTCTGCTAGCCACAAAGAGAGAAGCAAAAAATTGAGTCATGATTAATGAAGTTTGCTGCCTATTGCAGCAACAAAATACGGTCAAAGGTTTGACTATGAACATGCCCTGAGGAGCCCAGCGTGGTGCAGAGGTGTGCTGACACAGAACCTGCAGCACTGGGTGAGAAACCAGGAAAAATACACATCATGTGGGTGAGAAACCAGGAAAAATAAACAGCAGTTTTGGAAAGACTTAAAAAAAGTGAGGGGAGGGGAGATAGCCTGGACCCAAACACCCTAAAACTCACTGACATAGGGGACCTGAAGACCTAGAGGAGCAATCAAGAGCTTGCTTAGGCAACACACGATGGAAATTTGCCCATGGAAGAGAAGTTGTAGGGTGGGTCACAATCAGTCAGCAAAGGATTAGATAACCCACTCCAGTTGAATAAAGTGATGCTAGGTGTATGGGGCTGGATTTGAGGTCCCACAAGGCCCTGTCCAGCTTAATCATCTACGATTCCATGGAGACAGCAATGAAAGACCTGCATTGTCTCCCTGAGAACTAATTTTGCTAGGTATGGGCTTAGGTCACGTATTACAAATAAGTCTCTTTTATGTAGGATTCCAGTTTGGAGTTTGCAGTGATTGATGGATTCATTAAAACGTCATCACTGCAAGGGACAAGAATTTTCTGTTTAAAAATAAATAAATGACGACAGAAACACCAAAAGAGCCTTCTGCTTTTTTTCTGATCCTCCCTGCAGCTTAGCATGCTTCAGGAGACCACTTGGTGGGAGAGAGAGGAGACAGGATAAGAAAGGATTAGCAGGGGATATCAGCATTTCACTTAGATCTTTGGCTACCTGGTCATTCTTGAGTTCTACCTCCCAGTATCTTTGTCTTTGTTTCTTTGAACGTCACACAAATACCTTTTTTGGTGCCTAATAATAACTTATACTCTGATCTCCCATTTGGTCTGGAAAAGGCACTTGGCCAAATTCTCACGTGGTTATAGCTGAACTTTATTGTGCAGATGTGAGCAGAGTTGCACTTGAAGATCCAGCCCACTGGATTGCTGCTTGTACAGCTGTGCTGTCTTTTTAAAGCCAAATTAGTCGGTACAGAAAGATTTTCTCCACAGAATCTGGCTGTCATCCTTGTGAAAGTATGTTATATTTTCAAGTAGATCCCATGGGCCAAATGAATTGTGATGCTCTACTGATGTCAGTCATGTTACCCCAAGTGTGAATTTGGCCCCATTGTTCTAAGGCTAATAGAGATTTTTATTTTTTGGGGGGGGGAGTGTTTTTAATGAAAGTGGATCATAAAATATTCTCAGATTTTCATCTGGTTTTGCTTATAATAATTATCCTTTCCCGGAGCTGAGTAGTAAAGAAAATATTCATATTCTCCAATGTCTGGTATAAATTGCAGTGCTTGTTTGCTGCAGCCCAAGACGTGGGCTAAGGACAGAAACTGATGCATTTGCCCGTGTGTCTACAGACATGGCAAAGCCTCTTAAAGTTCTCTGCCCAGTGTCAGTGAAACACATTGATTTTCAGTGGCTTTTTGTACTTCAGAAGAAACCCTTCTTGGCAGCAAATGCATCAAGATAACATTAAATTCCACCCTTTGTTATTAATGGAGACAAAATCCATGTTCTTTTTAACCGGGTTTCCATCTTTTTGAAATAATATCTGTATGGCTGACAAAACTAGTGCTGCAGGAGAGAGCCAGCATATTTCTGCTGACAGCTTGCACCCAGTTAGGCCAGAGAAGATGTGGGGTGTGATTGCAGTAAAATTAGCTGAGCCAGGCAGTTGTTACAGGTGGTTCCTCCTCCTGATCTAATAACATACCTGAGGGGAAGTGCAGTTGTCATTTTGGAGAGAAAGAGGCTGGCTGTCCCTGCCTGGCCACTGCTGGGTTGCACTTGCTGTGTGTCATACCTGGTGCTCCCAAGTGTGTGTTGTGTGAAGTGCCAAGAACTGGAGTGGTCTGGTTGAATTGTTGCATCACTGCTCAGCCCAGTTCTGAGGAACATCAGTAACAAAGTTTAAGAGGATATGGGATATGTCCTGAAATGCCATATGAGAATTGGAAGGAACTTTTTAAAGTATAAATTTATTTGTAGCAAACCTTAACAGCTGGAGCTCTCCATCCCTCTCTAAAGCACTGGGATGCCCCACAAACTCTTGTTCACCAAAGCTTTTGGTCAATTTGATATTGCCATGAATAATCACTGAACAGGAGTGCCCCTAATTTACAGAAAGGCATCAAAGATCTTGACCTCCTGAATAAATCTTTAAAGAAATAGGTGTGAAGATGAAGCATGTGGAGCTGGTACTGCCTCTCCAGTTTAGGAATCTGTCTCTGTCGGTGCATTTGAGGTTTCATCTGGGGCAACCAACCTTCAGAGTCCACAAGAACTGCAAGGAACTTTTGACCCATCAAAAGGAGCTCTTTCTCTCCAAGCTCAGCTTCCTTCTACCCTAACAGAGTCCTGCAGGGAATCTGGCCCTCTGGATGTTTAATGAAGAGTCAAGACCAGTTCTACATCAGTGGTGTTGAGAGTGGGAGTTATTCTTGAAAGAGGATTGCTGATATTGGATCAGACCTAAAAGCAGTGGTGAAAGCTCTTCTGTGATTATGCAATTTTCTTTTCTTTCTGTTGTGAGTAGTGATGGAAGGAAATGCACAGAGATTGACCCTGTGCCCATGTAAACAGTGTATCTGTGAAAACCATACTTCTTGACAAAAGGAAAATAACATCCTGAGCAAGCAGATAGGAGGTACCCTAACAAAAGGAAAACAAAAAAAAAGGCAAGAGGGATCTCTAATTCTTAATGAATTATTTATTCTTTTCTTCCTCCCTCCCCCCACCACAAGAATGAGCTAAAGCAGCTGAATCTATGTGTTTTCTAAAAGTCTGTGGGGAGTCTCTTAAAGATGGATCATTAGCCAAAAAGCTTTCTCTTGCTGGATTTGCCCTAATTTGATATAAATGTTTAATATGCTTTTTCCTTCACAATTTGAGATTTTATTTCAGATGATTTTAATGTGAAAGGCAGGCTCAATTTCCAGTAGCATAAATTTCTCTCTGGTGTTTATGGGAGAAATGTCAACTGGACATAGCTGCATGTACTCCAGGGCATGCTTCATGCTGCTCTTCAGAGCTCTGTTCTGCTCCTCACTGCCTAGGAACTCACTTTTTTGCCATCTGTTTATCTGTCAGGCCTTCAGAGGCACCCTGTGACTTCAGTGCCTCTCTGCTGTCCCATTCAAATGGTTCCGTGTATGCACAGCCTAAAATACACAAATGCAAAAGAGGAGACAATTCCTTTTCCGTGGTAAAATAATTTTAAAGCTTAGCCTTTAAAATTAGGTTGGCAGAAAGTTAGAAAAAAACATGTCTATGTCTGCTGCCAAAGACTTTCTCCTGGTGATGTCCCCATGCAGTGGTGTTCTCCTAAAGGATGGATCATTGTCTCCAGTTTTAACAGGTGATGCTCTGGTACCCTTAAAAATGGTTGAAGCAAAATGGTGGAACAAAACTTTCCTAATGAAACTCAAAGCCAGGTAAGATTGCCTGCTTTAAGGGTCTCTCATAAAATCCTGAAATCCAGGTCAGTTGTGCTGCTGTTTGCAAGCTGGGGCACAGTTTAGTGGAAATGCAGGGAATTTACTGTGACAGGTGCAGACCAGGCAGTGCTTGGCAATCCAGCTACATCCAATCTGCCACTGGAGACTTTGGATGGGCTTACATTGCAGAGATCAAGCATACCTTTAAGGAAGCTGAGTACATCAGGACAGATTACTAATCCACAGAAACAAATATTGCTCATTTCCATCCTGACCTGGCTGGAGCCAAGTGTTACAACATTTGTGTCCGAGCCTCAGGGATGAGATTTTTGTCTCTTGTTTACTGCACGCCCTACTTTATATCAACATCTCTTGGGAACCCTCTTACCTCATAAGGTACTAGGGGGGAGTCCAGAGAACTAGAAGTGAGCAAGTGCTTTACTATTTTAGAAGGATGAAGGAGGTGAGCCCTTTCTCCCAGGCTCCCCAAGGAAATACAGGCCTGTGAACCTGATGTCAGTTCTGACAACTGCAGGAAAATCAAGAGATGGTGACATAAATTACACCAGCCAGTATAGTTTTGATCATAAAAATGGTGGTACAAAATAATTTTTACATGTCACTACTCAAGATGCAGCACATATTAAGTGAGTAAATTGTTGTAACAGAAAGGTATCAGGAGGGTATTTTCATCAAGGTCCTGCAGTGATTTGTTCTTGCCCCCAGGCTGTTCGTTATTGTTATCAAGGATTTGGAAGAAAAAAAAAAAATAAATCAGCTGCTGGAAAAGCTGCAGATACACCACAGTGGTAAATAAACAAGAGGGGTCAAGTCTGTGAGGCAAACTGCAACACTTGGCAAAGTGGGCTCCTCTGAACATGTGTTTTAAACCAGCAGAATGCAAGGTCATACATCTGAGAACAAAGAGGGCAGATGACAGTTTACATCCTGGAAGCAGTGACTGTGACAGCCTTGGCCCAGGCACAGGCTGTGAGCTTTGTCAGTGCATGCACAGGAACAGATTAAATCCAATCTCAGACCTCCTAAAACCTGCCTGTGTTAAATCTCTGTACTCAGTAGTTCTCATTAGCCAGACCACTCTGTTCTCAGCCACTGTGTAAACTTCAGTGAGAATTTGCCTGCTTAGGACAATTTTCCCCCATTTTCCCACAAGCTGGAAAAAGGCAGAGGTATCTGATTTTGAACTCGAAACTTGGTTGTTTCTTCTCCCTCTGAAATGCCTTATCTTCTGTACTGAATATCCTGAAGGTTGCCAGTTATCACACCAATTATCTGACAAGAGGCCAAGTTTTTAGGGCAGCTCTGCCAATTTGAAGGGAAGAAACAAGGCCCTGTGGAAATCAGAGTCAAAAGATCACTAAAGATCTGATGGATAAATGGTGATGTTTGATTGGAAAGGGTCACTCTTGCATTCTTGAAGCTCATAAACCCTTCAAGACTGAGCAGTTCATATTGTTCTTCCTTTTAGGTAAGAAAGTATTTCTCAGGTATTCAAAAGGTAAAAAATGCCAGGATTAAGTTATCTGTGCAAGCTAAAGTAATTTTCCTTGTGAGTGGGGATTAGGATAGCTTCTCATCACATGACTGCTCTTGATTTTTCCACAGGTCCCCTACCTTAATGACTTGCCATTTGCATTACTAATTAATACAGGCTCCCAAGTTCTGTGTGACGCCTGAAAATGGAGCACAATCTGTAAATCACTGGGCTGCCCTTGGAAATCATCCCATCACTGAGCAGGTAAACTGCCAAAAATGAACATCAGCCAGCTCCACAGGTGGAGATATGACAGGTGGAGGGTCAGAGGGATTTCCTTACCCTCTTGGACTTCTGCAGAAGCACATTAACCACAGGAGAAGCTGCCACGCTGCACTGGTGACAATCCAGCCATTTCTATGGAGGGTACAAATACTGGAAAGATGTATTGTTAAGCTCTAGCAAGAAGTAGTGCACACTTACACACTTGCCCATTTTCCTCTCCCTAGCAACATTCCAAGATTGTTTTTATCTGAATGTTCATGTGACTGACAGTAAAGCAGACACCCAGCCCCTGTACCCAGAGCAGGGCTGCAGGCTTTGCATTAACCACTGGAAGGGCTGTATTTTCCTCTCTGGAAAAGGCTTGTGGCTGGTAATTTACAGCCTTTGCCAGCCCATCCTTGTTAAAAAGATTCATGTCTTTCCAGCACTGGTGAATAGCATCCCTTTCCTCAGCTTTTTGGTGAAGCTGGGTTTCCTGTGTAGTCCTAATGCTGCACATTCCTGCTGCACCTTTCCTTGCTTCCTGTGAGCTACAGCCTTTTT
>VWYO01022404.1:59670-76521 GCA_013400275.1 Rhadina sibilatrix | reverse complement strand
TTTTTTTTTTTTTGTCCTTCCTTCTGGCCTGATCAGCACAAGTCAGCTCAGACCTGAATAAAAGCACAGCATTTTTACTGAAGGGGCTTCCAAGTTCAGCCAAACCCCTCCTGTGTGTGGCAGCAAAATAAGGACAGAGGCACAAGCTGGCAGAGCAGGACTGGTTAGATAGCTTGGCAGCAGAGCACAGTGCTTATCCTGTGTGATGCTGACACGTCCCTTTTTGCCAGGTTGGTTGTTTTCCTTTCTGTTTTGGTGTGTTTGGATGGATGTTAGGGGCTCTGTCAGGAGGGGGCACGTCACAGAGCCTGACTGCCCCTGCCTGTTCCTTGCTCTTCCAGTTGCAACCTCCTAGGAGAACCAAGCTACCCTCTTCTGAACAGTGTCCAAGAATTGGAAGTGAACAGGTTTTATTTCATCAAAATATCTCAGTGTGTTCACCTCTCAAGCAAGTGGATTTGGCTTTCTGACGAAAGATTGTGATTGTGAGAGCCCTCCCTGTATGCACTTTTTTCTTTCACTGTCTTCCAAGCAGATTTGCCCTGCTACCACTCTTGTCTTGCAAAGGCAGGAAGGCTCCTGGATTTCCTGTCTTTACCCAATGAACATCACTTAGCATCCAGGCAGAAGGCTTGGTCAGCGTGACAACAATGTTGAATTTTTCAGGTCTCATTTATTTAAGAGAGTGAAACGTCTTTCTTCTCCAAGTGCTTCTCTTTAGCTTTCATTTCCTGTGCACAGAGTAGCTTTGTCTCGAGTACAATAATTAAGTTGTTGACCTTCCTTAGAGGTCAAACATAGCTTCCCTTTAGAGAAAGATAAAAACAAGCAATAATAGATACTTTGACTGGTTTAAGGTACTTGGTCTGCCTATCCATGATGTTGCTGTAACTTCTGCTGGGTATTTTTCTCAAGATAATTCAGGGTGACATGCTGTTGATCCATTTATTTTGGTAGGAGCATAGTATTTACTGGAGTTGCATTTTCCCCATTCTTTAGGAGAAAAAAAAATAATTCTATTGTAACTTCATCAAAGAGCATGAGGTAGCATGCATATGGTCTAATGAGAATGTTTCATGGGATTTCAAAATGGCATTTTTACTCTATATTAGTGATTTTTTTTTCCCCCTCTAATCATCTGAGAACGTTTTTTCAAGATCAAAAATAGGAACGGAGAAGCCCAGACATTTTCATGCATCATACAAGGCAAATTGCCATTCTTTTCATAATGCTTTTTTTTTTTTTTTGTCTGTCAACATTCGCATTCTCCCCCTTTTAAAATTGCACATTTCTAATTTTTATGGTTTTCTTTAATTCCTGTTTGCTTGTTTTTTAAATATGACTGCTAGTTTATATCAATGCTCCTAATGGTCTGATGTTGCATTCCATATGGGATAGGAGGTGATGCCAGCAGCTCAGTTCCCAGGAGCTGTGCCTGTGTGCCTAAGCGAGGCACTGGGATCATCTGACCAGTCTGAATAAGTATTACCAGCAAGTTTGACTTGGTTTTTTTTTTATGGAAATGTGAGATCTTGTCCATGGCATGGCACCTGGGGGGTTGAATTATGTTTTACAAACTGGGCAAGAAATAGAAATGATGGCTAATGCTTTAAATCCATGAATTCCGGTGAGAGGAGGCTCTGCTGGCTGTTTGTGCAGATGGCAATAGATGCTGGAATTGTACAGCACTGTGGGAGGAAGGAAAAGCCAACAGGCATCCACCCCAACTGCTGGAACAGGATGGGGCAGCTTTTGTACTTTTGAATGATGAAACCTTCTATTCTAAACCCTCATATTCCCTGTACCTTTCTTATTCCTTCCAGAAGCTTTTATCCGGACTTTTAGATTTCCTTTTCTGGTGCAGGCAGTAGAATGAAGCCTGAAAGGGCAAGGTATAGAGCCATAAAGAAGCCCAAATGTTCATGTGCTCTTGGAAGACAGAGAACTAACTCCCATCACAGCCGAGGCCGAAGTTCGCTCCATTTCTTGCTGTTGTTCCACTTCGTAGCTATTAATACATGAGCCACCCCCTGCTCATTCACCAAAACCCTGAAATTCATCACACTGCCCCATCATGGTAAATTAAAGTCAAATATGCCTTAATGACAGAGGGGTTAAGTGGAAAAAAAGTCAGGCCTAAGCAAAGCATCTTTTTTTTTTGTTGTTTCCGAAGCAAAAGAGCCAGCCTGGTATCTAATTTTGGACCCCAGGGAAATGCCTCAACACTGAAGTGGTCAGCACCACGTAGAAGCTCAGTGAGAGCCTGGGTATTCCCCACAGCCAGCAGTCATTCAGACTTGTGTGGGCACCCCTCAAAACCCCTAAGTAGAAGCTATGGTTGCAGTTCCTTCTGCCATTTTAGGGCTTTGTAGGTAAATGTGGTCCAGCAGCATCAAAAGGCGCTTCTGTTTCTAATAAAGATTAAAAAATATTTTTGAATGACCCTCCTTGTTCCTTACTATTATACGGTATTAAAATATAAGAGCGCAGCCAAGGAGAAGAGAAAACAAAGAGAAAAGCCTTTTAAAAAAAAATTCCACATTTTTATATCCTTTCCCTACTAACCCACCACAGAATTCAAGGGTGGGGGATTCGAGGGCTGAAAGAATCTTCATATGGTGCCAAAAATTCCCCACAGATCTCTCTGGTCCCTCAGCATTTGGCTATTTAAAGCAAACACATTGTGTTTTAGATGCTAGTTTAGATCCATTTTCCATATGAGGAGGTGGGATGTAATTAATTAGCTGTTCTTTTGATTTCTAAGTATCACATGTACATTTCATAAGGGCATGTACTTTTGACAGAGGCTGGAAAAAGGAAATAAAATACAAGTTGCACCAGTTAAGTCTTCTGGGTACAAATGATGGATCAGCAGGGGATTATCATGTGTATTTTATTGCTACCAATGCTGATTGAGTCACATGAGTGTTAATACAAACCTAGGGGGAAAAAAAAATCTGGATGAAATCACAGTAACAGAGTTTAGATTGTTTATTTTAGTCATAATTGCACTGTTTTTACATAATGTCTTTGATCTGTAGGTTGAAAAGAGGCAAAGCCAGTAGTCCACAGTAGAAGTAACCAAAGATAAACTTCTCTGTACAGTTTAAGAAAATGAAGTCCACAATCAGAGATACACACACGAACATAGAGGGCAGGGAGGTGAAACCCAGGCTTCAGCATGCCAAAAGCTACAATTCATTGCCATCTCAGCTAAAGGAGTCTCTTTTCTGGGTTTCTGCATTTATTTTAACCTTTATGTGGATCATGCAGCAGAGAAAAATCCCACGTAACAGAGCAGTCATGGAAAGGGAGGGAGAAACCTTTACGCCTCCCATCCAAGGTGACAAAAATAAATAATAAATCTGCAAAACTGGGACAGACAGCTAACTCCTCCAGACCCTTCATCAGCACAGAGGTCCAACTGCTCTTGCTGCATGACCCTGTTGGCCACGGATGGTCTTGGACACCCCTCAGAGGGTCACCTCCAGACTGGGAGCC
Organism: Rhadina sibilatrix; assembly: GCA_013400275.1. Taxonomy (NCBI): domain Eukaryota; kingdom Metazoa; phylum Chordata; class Aves; order Passeriformes; family Phylloscopidae; genus Rhadina; species Rhadina sibilatrix. The sequence goes on along the minus strand of VWYO01022404.1, from coordinate 73,020 downwards.
AAACTCACCATGATAACAGCAATTTGATGTCTACAGTGACTTAACAAAGCAACCAAATTGCCTCTTTCTGGAAGAAGCAGCCAAGCCCTCCGTGTCTGCTCTCGTAGCAGGACTGAATTTGCTCATCAACCATCAGAGCCAGGGAGCTGCAGCACCAAAGCAAACTGGCCTGTGACCTCTTGGGTCAGGGGATGAACCAGAATAAACAAGCCCCGCAGTCCCATTTATCTCTCCCTATTTTTTGCCTCTTTATTTTGTTTTCTAAAGCTAAGGAGCATCCCCTGACTGAAATGCTTGAAGGCTGAAGACCTAATGATACCCTTTAATTGCACAAGTCCTTTGTCATCTTTATCTCTACCCAGAGGAGAGGAGGTTTGTAGAGGAGCTACGGCCTTTATGTGAGGTCTGCTGATGTAGCTGGGAAAACAGACTCTGTTGCACAAATCCTTTCTCTTGGAGGTGCTTTGGAAGACCAAATGTGTTCAGGGCATTCCGTGGGTCCCCTCCCTGTACATTTGGTGAAAATGTCTGGGCATTATTTTGTGACTTCTCCTTTCTTCGCCCTTCTGCTCACGCGCAGTTTTCCCAAACGATGCCTGGAGGGTTTCGTGCATGCAAGCTGGTTCTCCCCAAAGCCCTCTCTGGGAGAGCAGAGGAAAAGGCAGGTTCCTTTGTGGGGCTTTTCAGAGCCAGAGCCCACCACAGCTGCACCAAAACACTGAGCCATTCCCCTCTAGCTGAGCTCCAGGGGGGCCCAGGGAGGCTGAGAGAGGCCCACCCCAAGCCTCCCACCAGCCCACTGTCCCGTGCACTGCTGCCCTGTGAATGGATGTAATTGCAAAAGTGAATCACACTTTAATGACAAATGCTTCAAAAACAGAGCTATAAAATTCTTGACTCAGTTATTAACTTTAAATGAATTGTTTAGGTTGTTTCCTTCCACACACCCCGCCCCCCCATTAACTTATTCTTGAGGGGAATGTATTTATGGAGCCATGTGCTTCTCACATGGCTGAGGCTAAAAATAGCTTTAGAAACTCATTCCAGCTAAAACTTAATTTAAAATCCAGTTTGTCAGCCTAGCACATTGGTCTTTTAGCCTGGTTTCTTTATTTACAGTGATAGCCTTGACCAGTCTTTCGAGGGCTGATTATTTCTGGATTTCCTACACTCTTCCTCTATTTAACAATATATAAATAAACACATTCCTGAGCTCAAGGAAACCCCCAAATTACACACAAAATTTATTTTCTCTGTGTGGCCTGGACTTCCACTTGGGCAACAAGCAAACTTACTCTCCTCAATACACACGAGCACTGTGGAGACAGGCAGCACCAGCCCAGGTTTCTTGCTTGGTTTGGGTTTTCTGGGGGAGAGAGAGGCTTATCAGTCATTGCAACTATGTTGTCTAAGTAGTGAATTGGTTTTCCTGTGTTCTTTTTTTTTGCCAGCTATCAGCAAATCAGATGCTTCAAAATGTCTGAACCCTCATGGGTCAAATCCTTCTTCTGTTGATTTCAGTACGAGTTTTGTCACTCATTTTAAAGCAGAGACTGTAGCCCATAATAGACAATTATGCAATTCCTGGATGAAAGGGATGTTTTCTCCTTGCCCTAGATAATTAAGTCCAACGCAGAATCTTTCCATTCCCATCACTAGTTGTTTTTTTTTAATTGGTCTTGAGACGACCGTGTCCTGAGCTCCAGGGGTTGAAATCCTTTAGAAAGGAGAATTTCAGCCCGCAGTTTATGAATCTTTGGGGCAGCAACAGGCAGCTGAAGAAAGCAAAAGTAATGTCAGTAGGCTCAGGAACTGCACAGGGATCCATGTGAAACAAATGCAGCACTCCACGTTAAAAACCAGATGGAACACCACTGATTTTGCTAATATTATGCTATACAAGGGGGGGATTTTGGTCACATAAGCATGCTTAGATTTGCAGAGAAATTTTTCATTCTTCTGGTGTCAACACTTCTCTGTCTGAATCCCACTACTCATTTCTACAGTGTGAGGCATTAGTTATTTAAAAGCATGGTCCTTTTTGCTTCCAGAATTCATGTCAATTAATGATGCTTCGTTCTCTCTGTCCAATAGGATGGAAGAGGTAATTTCTTTCTGTGCAAACCAGTTGCTGCTTTACTAGACCTTTTTCAATCCACTTGTGTGTCTGTTCCCTTCCTCCCTTTTGGTCTGAGTCCCTCCTCATGTTTGTTTCAGCTTTGTTTAGCTTGATCAGCTTTGGGTTACCTGCTAAATTTAGCAATCACTTCTTAGGTTTATATATACATATATATGTGTATGTGTGTATGTGTGTGTGTGTGATTTTTTTCTAATTAGTCTTCTTTTTTTAAAGTTTACTGTTTAAAGCATTTTCAGTCAGTGGCAGAATTTCGCCCCTCCAGCCCTGATTGTTTGGTTCATGCCATCAGCTCTAGCAGGAGTCTCTGCAAGGCCAGGTGAGCACTGTCTGGCATTTTGCTGAAACAGTCAAAGAGCATCAGCGGGCTGGAGAGGCATCAAATCTCTTTTCACATCTCCTTCCATGTTATTCTTGAGAATCCTTTATTTCTTTAGGGATTGCATCAACTATTTGTCTTGACACCGGTTTCTACAATGAGTAGGTGCCATTGCAGGTACAGCCACTGCTCTGCTCAAACCAGAACTGTTTGCAGCCCTCCTGCTTCCGAGAGGATTGCCATGCGTTTGCTGGAGACAGAATTAAAGCTGCCATACTCCACTCATTTGTAAAGATACTCGAGGTTTGATAACCACGTGAAAGAGACAAACCAGAGCCATTTAAACATTTACAGATTGGTTTTTCCCCCCTCCCGGAGATGGTGTCCAGTTTTAATCAGTTTTTCAGGCAGTCAGATAACATAGGTGAGTTTGCTTGGGGTTCTTGGGGCACGTTGCAGGCTCGGCACCTTTAACCATTGCTGCTTTTGTTTGTGAATCTGCAATCAGCAGCTTGAATTTCACACACTTACAGTTGATCTCTTCACACCTAACGTCTCTAATTGCACTATTAAGCAGGAATGACCATGCCTTCCAGTCCTTTTATATCTGATTTACACATACATTCTCTATCTATTCCAGTCGGGGAGGTGTGGGTTTTTTTTAGTTTAAACTCTTAAATTAGTGAAAACCCTAACGAAAGCGAGGTTAACAGCAAAAGGTGCTTTATCCCGGTATTGATTATTCCTGCAGATTGGAAAACACTTTGTTTGCATCATCCCTAACCTGCAGGGAGGGGGCAGCTACACCCCAGTCATACCAGTTGCAAACTCGAAGAATTAAACTGATGTAAAAAAAAAGGGCCTGGAGGAGAAATCGGGAGTTAAAGAGGCAGAAATCAGATTTCAAGGGTGTGAGTAAACGCGTGCTAAAACCTAGCAGTTCACATGGAATTCTTTCTTAATGGCATTTTAATGCGGTTGGGAGGGGCACAGTCCTGGCTACAAAAGGCAGGAAATTCAGAGTTAGCCCCCCATCACCTGCTGTGCGCTGGAGCCGCTGCCCTGTGCCACCTTTGGGGTTTGGCTGCCTCTCCATTGCCCACAGAGTCCAGTTTCTGCAGCCTGCAGGGACAGGGGTGGCCTCCAGGCTCCGGGGGCTCTGCGGCAGCAGATGCCACCAGGGGTGACATCCCAAGTGCAGCTTTGGTTGAAGCTGGAGTGCTCAGAGCTGAGGAGCTGGGAGTTAAATTCTGCAGCTCCCGGTGTTTGCCTCCTGCTTTGGAGCCCCTTTGCCTTGGTTATTTCCTCTATACGTGTCATCATCAGCAATGCCAGTTTAAAAAAACATCTCCCACTAATTCGGTGCGCTTCAGTAGCTCGAAGTTTGAAGGCTTTAAGGGGAGAGAANAAAAGAAAAAAGGAAAAAAAAATATCGGCGATTGAGAGGTTCAGGGTGAGAGCAGAACAGCCCAAGCTCTAACTCCCACAGCCTCCCCAGCCATTAAACACGCAGCCAAAAGCTGAAGTGTGGCCCAAAGCCGGCAGCTCCAGGGGATTAGAGGCAGGTAGGAATGTGAGCGCAAACTCTGGCTCCCTGCTCGGCAGGGACAGGGCTTTGGAAACCCAGGCACCGCCACATGCACGAAAATCAAAGGACAGCAAGCAGGAGACAAAGCCCTGTTCTCTTTGAAACAAAGAGCTGCCAAAATGTTCATGGCAGGGATATTTTTTCCTTTTTTTTTTTTTTTTTTTTTTTTTTCTTTTTTTTTTTTTTTTTTTTTTTTTTCCTTTTTTTTTTTTTTCTTTTTTCTTTTTCTTTTTTTTTTTCTTTTTATTTTTCTCTTGCTTTGGGCAGGCAGAGCTGGGTTGCAGTCCCTGATCCCAGGGACCAAAACAGAAAGTGCAACAATGGGCACGTGTTTAGGGGAGCTCTGTAAACACAACCCCTGCACACAAACTCTTCAGCATAATCAGGATTTGGAGTTCTTGCTTTGGCATCTCCTTATGCCCTTTAATGAAACTATTGAAAAAGCAATAAGGTAGTCCCTTTTTTTTTTTTTTTCCCCCCTTTGGTTTGAATTTCTAAAAAGCATAATTTCAGCAATTTTTCTCTGTTCTTGCACACACACAAATTGCTTTAGACAGGAAGAAATTGCTTTAGACAGGAAGAATTTTCTAAATTGAGTTAGACTCGAATCGAATAATTGAAAACCTATTTTTAAAAAGCACTGTGGTACTTTGCATTCTTAAAAAAAAAATTCTTGTATTCCCAATTGTTTTTCAGTAAACTTTCATCGGCCTGTTTAAAGTTCGGCAAGTGTGAATATTCAAATTTCAAACATCTGGCTTCAAAATCGAGCATTTCAGAAGTACCATATCCCCCCTTGCTGCAGAACTGTCAGTAAAACTTCAGCAAAGACCAGCTCTTTTCATTGCCAAGGGACTGGTTCTGCTTTATTCACTCAAATAGGTGGGTTTTGTGGGTTGTTTTTGTTTTTTTGTTTTGGTTTTTTTTTTCCCATTGACTGGAATGGGAGCAGAATCCATCCTGAAATAGTAGCCCCCCTGGTTTAATCCATGACAAGAGACAAACAAATAGACCCTTTGAAATGAGTTCCATCTTCTGTGTCCCATTTGTTCTCTGAAGCAGGTGTCAATTGGATCTTTTCCTGTCTGTCTCTGGTTGAAAAGCCACACGTTGTGGTTAAACCCACTTGTAAATCGTAGTATTTTACAGAAGAACTCCCCCGGGGATCTACTAAAAAGGTACTTGAGTTTAGGAGCCAGAAGTCAAAAAAGGGTTAATTTGCTCTCCCGGCCTCCTTCTCTCCCCTTCTCATTCTTTTTCAAGTGGTTTCTTGTTTAAAGAAGATCTCTCTACTTACATATCTCCCACTGCATATGTCTCCATATACAGTAAAAAGATTCTTCATACACAGGGTCTGATCCTGCCTGCACCGAAGTTCATTTATTTGTAAATCACGGAAAAGAATTTCCTTTTATAGTGGGCCCAGCCACACATTTGCTATTTTCTCGAGCCAACAAGCTTATCAAGAACCTGCTTTGTGGATCTACGGCTAGAAACTGCCTCAGAGTTTTTAATCTTGTGAAAAGGTGACTCTGGAACTAAAACTGCAAGAAGCTGGCCCACCTGCCCTGCCAGCTGGGCAGACTGGTTGGCTATCCAGAAAAAAAAAAAACAAAAACAACAAACCACCAGCAGCTTCAACAGCAGCAATAAGCCCACACATTTGAAAAGGATGACATTGTGAGTAAGAAAATGCACTGGGAGTGTATAAACTGTTACGTGATAAAAGTGCACAAAACCAGCAACTTTATAAAGGCTTGATCAGAGGGCGCCCTGCTGTTTACAGTGACCTGTGCCCCTTTTTTGTACCAGTCTTTCTAAACCCTTCCATGAGGATTTGTGCAGTGTTGCACCACCTCCTGAAGCCAGTTCCAACTGCACAAGGATGCTACTCATGACTAGAGAAGGAAAATCTTAGTTGCTCCTTAGCAGCAAGGTGGAGCTGCAGGTATTGCTTTCGCCACGCCGTTGTGTTTCACACTTGCTGGTGTCTCCGGGGCACCAGAGGAGTGAAAATCTTCTACAGACAGGCCAGCTGCTTTGAATAAACACCTGCTTTGATCTGCAGTGATCTCCTCAGTGGCAGGTACCAAAATGCTGCACATTCAAACCATCCTCCCTCCCTCCCTCTCTCCGAGTGCTGAGAGTGGCTGCAAAGCCACCACAGCCGTGTACAGAGGTACAGCCCAGACCTGTGTCTGCAGCCAACCACAGCACTTTGCCCAAAACATCTGCTTCTGGCAGGACCAGGAGAGATGTCTGTGTGATTTCCCCAGCTCCTGGTGGGTGTCTGTGCTCCCTGCCTGCTATTTACTGGCGTGCACCCATCGGGTTTCTGCAAAGGCTCTCTGGGCACCTTTCTGCAGCTTCTCTCTGTGCTCTGACCATCTCATCCAGGCCCCCTCAGACTGCCACCACTCCACCGTGGACAGTAGGTGAAGCTGCTGCTATCCAAACTGTGCCTGGGAGCACCAGCAGTGTGCACATTTGTTTGCCAGCCAGCACACTGGAAGTCGGGTAGCAGAGAAAGGTTTTCTTAGAATTAAACATTTCACGGGAGGTCCCAGATTCCGTTGTCTTTCTCTGTTGCTTTATTTGATGTGAAGTCATCCTCCTTTACAGGCACATTCCCCAGTTATTCCTGCCCTCTCCTAGCTGGGATGCTCCCCAGGGAGTGCCTCACTATTTGGTGTTGAGATTATTATTTTAGGTACTGAGGTGTGGCAGACATGGGCACTGCTATGAGGAACACGGCGCTGAGGGAGGGCACAAGCACAGCCTGCACATCAACCCTGCTGGAAGGAGCATCTAATCCAACTGCCCATCCCTAGCCCAGGAGAAATTCATTTGACACCTTAGCAACTTAATAAAAAGCATTAAACATATTTGCTAGTTAAAATGATTTCCTCACCTGCTGTAGTAACTCTGAGCCTGTTCTCGCTGTTTCCTTGCAGCCAAACGCCTTTGCTGAGGTGTTGTTGTCACAGCACCTACAGAACAAAGATTTCCTTCCCATAGGAGCTTTTGCCCTGCCTTTCTGAAAATGTGTGTTTTTAAAGATTGGTCAGAGTTCACTCAGATGTGTCTGCAGGGAATACAGCATTTGTCATCAGGCTCAGATTAGGGTACCAACAGCTCTCAGAGAAAGGTGCAAGTGGCAGGTAAAGAACTTGCCCTCACTCTCTGTGTTTCTGCTATCTTTGTTGAACAATGTCCTTCTCTAATGACAGGATTGTGGCATTTTTCCTCCTATGTCAGCCTGTGGTATGCAGTGCTGACCTGGAAACTTTTGCTTTCTAGAAGAGAATGTTTATCATTAGTACTATTTGGTTCCTAAAGCCCTGGCTCAAAATTGGGCTGAGAAGCTTTGGTGTAAATTCACTTCAGTATTCAATTCAATTCAGTAATTCAATTCAGCACTTCAGTATTTAATTACTGGAGTATTAGAATATGCAGGTTTCAAAACCAAATGCTTCACTGATGTGGCATAATTTTGACTTGACAAAGCACTAAGATATTAAGAAATACAAAGTGTTGGCTTCCAAGCAGAGGAACTGACTAAGCAAAACCAATAAAATAAAGCCCCTTGATCCCCTTTCCAGGAGGTGCAACTAGACCAGGCAGATCCTTACCTGTGCCAGTGCAGCAGCTCACTAACAGGAGTTCAAGCCCCTTTGCACAGGCTGTGCTACAGGTGTGTTAAATCACCCAAGTGAAGCCAGGGGAGACTTAAAATCTGAAGCCATCCAGAAATGAGCTCTATTTTCTTCACCTCTGGGAATGAAGGCCTTCCTGCAATGGACACAGGTAAACTCTTCTTCTAGGAGACAGACCTTCCTCTCACCCACCATCACAGGATTCACTGTGAAATCCTCTTTTCCCACTCCTGCTGCAGAGCTGTCCTTCAGCCCAAAGTGGCCTTCTGGTTCCTTTTTTTTTCTTCTTTTCCCTGAGCTCCAGAGTCGCAAAAGGAGTCTTGAAAAAAGTCAAATGCAAGCCAATAATGTGATATTTTCCCTGCAGAAGTGAAGGGTTGAAAACCATAGGTGCAGAAGCTGTGAAGTGCTCTGTTTATCTCTATTTCTTTACTTTTTTTTAAACTCTCAAAAATGCTGGCTGCCACACTGCTGGACATAGGACAAGACCTGTCAGCAGCGATCAAGAAATTCAAGCCTCAGTCAAACAACACCTTAGGGTAATTTACAGCTTTTTCAGCCATCAGCTGTGCCAGGATCACCTCCTTCCTCTGTACTCGGCTCCCATCAGACCTGTTTGGGTACTGCAGACAGCCTGTGTACGCACAGGGTGAGCTGCAGCCTTATTTGTTATTTTATGTAATAATTTGAATTTAGTGATAAATTCAGCTGCCCTGGGCCAGGGGGCCAGCTCTGCCACATGGCTGGCAGTGCTGCCAGAAAACCACCAGGAGCCAAGGTAACTCAATCCAGAGCTGGAGCCTTTACTGTTTGAAACACCCAGCTCCACTAACACCAGCCCGAGTGCTAAAACTCTCTTCAGGGGAAAGGCGTTTGCTGGTTTCACTGTGTTTCTCCAAAGAGGCAAAAACTGCCTTGTGGCAAGCTCTTGTGAAAGTCAGCACAATTTGGAGTCTTTGGGCACTCCTGAAAAACCTTCCCTGGCAGGCTGGCTCCCGCAGTCCCATGCTGCCACAGCTTGGCATCATCACTACAAAAATGTGCAGCGTATTGAAAAGTGAAAATGTGGCAGAGTGCAAAATAAAGAGAATTTGGTATTAAAAAAAAAAAAAAAAAAAAAGCCCAGCCTAGCAGTTGGGAAACTGGGCTGGACTGTTTTCTCTGTTTTCTCCATTTCCATATTCCATAATCCAGCCTTGTTATACATTTCCGGTTTGGCTTCAAGCTTTAATAAAGTGGCTGCTGAGTTTCCAGCCTGTCACACAGGCACTGCAAAATTCAGCAATCTTGACCCCAGCTGGTGGCAAAATATGTAGATGGGGAGAAAAGCACCAGTCTAGGAGAAGCAGGAAAATGGAGAACTCCAAGCTAATCAGTTCATTTAAAAAAGAGGGTGGTTACTACTCAAGTAGTGATTTATTGAGATAAAGGAACCATGAGTCACAGAAAGACTTAGGTTGCCTGCAGGGGAATGTTATTCTTTTTTCTTTGCCCCTTTTTTTTTTTTTTTCTTTTTTAAGAGAAGACCCTTGTGTGTGCACGCAGCTTATAGCTAAGAGGTTGGAGCTGGAAGCTAATCAGCCATTCTGTCTCCTATCTGCTGATCTCCTGGCGTTGGGGGAAGGGGAATGTGGGCAAACAGGCATTAAATTCCACCGGCAGGCGACGGGAAGGTATTCCTTGATAAGCAGCATCCAAGATGATGAGCAGTAAAGCAAAGCCCCTGTGAGGAAGCAGGGGAAGAGGTAGGGAAAGCTTTAACCATCTGTCTCAACCCAGCCTTGCTCAATGCTTGCCAGAGCAGAGGTCACCACCAACAATAATAACCCTGGAGAAGCCAGACGTATGCTTTCCATTCACCAATAATCTACAAAGCATCTTAGGGTGAAATCCTGGCTCCTCTGAAGTCAATGGGAGCTTTGCCAACGACTTCAGTGGAGCCAGGTTTTCATCCCTGATAAATTTAAAGCAACCCCCAGGCTTAAAGATGAAACGACGGCGTCCTGGGAGTGGGTGTGGGCTGAGGACCAGCAATGCTGCTCTGAAAAGCTGTCAGGCCTTACAGACAGGATGCTTTCACAGTCCTGGAGCAGCACCAGGATGGACAGAAAAGGGGTAAAGTGGACAGTCAGGTAAACATCAATGAATTTTTAGCTGCTGGGACTGCTTCAGTATAGGAGCCCAGTGAGTCTTGATACTGTGACATAAACCCCAGTGGTCCTTCTCACTTCCAAGATAAAGCATTTAAAGTGAGTTATGTTGGTTTATATTACATCAAACTGATTTTGGTTTTTTGTTTGTTTTTTTTTTCTCTCTCCCCTTCTTATCCAGCCATTTTCATGCTGGTCTTGAAGGCTGTCACCTGGTGACAAAGTGAGGATTTCTCACCCTTGACCAGGTACAATCAATGAAACGAGCTGAAATGCTCATTTCAGTCACTAGGACCACCCAGCCTCTGCAATGTGCTGCGTCTCAGTTCAGCAATACTTTAGTTTTCAGGACTCAACACCAAGTGCAGATGCCTGCACAGTGATGAAGAGGGGTTGGTCCTGGGCATTGTGGTGGACAGTACATGGAGTTATAAGCTGTGATGGCCACGGCAGGAGACAGGAGCATCACCATCAGGACATGTCAGCAAGGAGATCACAAATTCAGCCCTGGGCAGAGTTTGTTGGCCTGGAGCATGGAAGGTAGTACAATGGCATTTTTGTTGGCAGGCTGGTGTAAGGGAGACCCTGGGCCCTTCCTCTGGCAGTATCACAGCTGTAGCCAACAGGCTCCTGAAACATCTCCTGGGAGAGACTCCTCACCCCGTGGTGGAGGCTGCAGTGTGGACAGCATGGACAGCCACTACCTGCACTTGAAGCTCTGTGCCATGAGGAACACAGGATCTGTGAGGTGTGGGAGTATCTGGGATCTGTGAGGTGTGGGAGTATCTGTGATCTGTGGGGTATCAGAGGAGCTCCCACAGCTTGCTGACTGACATCACATGAGCTGAGCCACACTGCCTGACTGGGCACTACGGTGGACATCAAAGAGCTTGGGCTCAGAGCATTCTCCCTGGCACTGGCAAGGAGCTGGGAGTGCACAGGAGCTGAGTCTGCCTTTATCACTGAAGGGACGAGAAATGGAAGGTAGAAGCTGGAGGTGGAGGGGTGAGGTGTGAGCTGTGAGCCTTCACAGGGAAGGAGCTATCACAGGAACACACCTCTCTTACCCCAGCACCACTGTCAGACCCACTTGCTGATCCACCTCCCTGCTGAGTGCCCATAACCATATCCCAGGAGCAGTATCCCCCTCAGGCTAGCTATGGATCTCCTCTCCCTGATTTTCGAGGGACTAAATGGCAGCTGCTTGAGCAAGGGTCCACCCAGCTGGGAAAAGAGATCTTTCCCCTTTGCTTTTAAACCCACCTCCCCTACAGGTCTTGATTCAGCCGTCTGGATTCACCGACGAGGTCGTCTGCTGGTTGAAGAGTGTTTGTGAATGTAAGCAGGCATCTCCAGAGCATGTGTGTGTGTGCACACCCCTGCCTGGCCGCCCCAGACAGCCACACAGGCAGCAGTGCCATTCCCAAGTGCCGCTTTCACACCAACTTTTTCCAGTGGGAAGAGGCTTGGGTTCCTCGCCGGCGTCCTGAGAGCAGCGCTGCTCCGTCCCTCCCTGGCTTTGCACAACAGCTCAAGGCACCAATGAGATGTGCACCAGAACGGGCCCATCTCATCTGGAATAAAGATGTCTCTTGGTTCCGTTTCATCAGGCAAGGGAGAACTGGCGTTACCCAGAGCTCGGCGGCAGCCCCATGTGTGTGTTTTACAGCAGGCTGCCACTCAGACTGTTTCGCATTACCGGCCCTCCGCCTCGCTCTGGCTGTCGATTGGTGCTGTTGAGCTCTGAAATACAGAACTCGTGTGCCAAGTTTCCACTTTTCTTCAACGGCCGGCATCCACTGACAGCCACTAGGTACGGCCAGCCTTTGGCAAACCTGGAGGACGCTCGTGCCTCTTGGCTGCCAAGCCTGCCTCCTGTAGCTGCCCTGCTCCTGCTCGCTGCCACCGGGATCGCAGCAGCGGTGGCAGGAGGAGAGCCAGGGCCGAGCCATCCCAGATCACAGCTGCACTGCAATCAGCGTTTTTATCTTCTCAATATTCTGATTAGTACTAGGAATGTTTGGGTTTAAGAAAAAAAAAAAAGGCACCACATTTTTTAAAAGGCTGTTATGGCTTTATGCAGTATGGAACAGCTCTGTGTGATCCGGGTAATTTTCGACAAGTGATTTCACGAGGTGGGAGTCGTACCTCTGATGCACTCGGGGCAGACCCACGGGAGTCCCTACCCTGCACAATCGTCCCTTACTGCAGTGCTAACATGTTTGTGGATTCAAAAATCCTTAAATCTGAAGGGTTTGAGGCTTGTGGCTTTTGGTCACGTCTTTAATGATAGCCCAGCGCAATTATTTTAACCATATTCTTGCCTGATTCCTGCACAATCACTGACAGTGGTTATCAGGGGAAGGGCACCAGACGTCATTCTGACTCGCTCACAACCACAGCCTTCAGATGCTCCAAGACCTGCAAGAAACCTCCCGTGAGCTCTGCCTCTCCTCGTGCCCCAAGTGCCAGTTTTCCAGGTGGGGCACGGTGCGGGATAAGGCTCCCATGCCGTGCCTCAGTCCCAGCCGGCACTGCACGCTGGAAGAACATCTCACCCTTACCTTGCACGAAACCCTGTGGAGGACACTGGTCTCCAGGTGAAAATGTTTCACATTGGGGGATACTTTTTCCCCCAATTAGAACATTTTAGACCAATTCAGCCTCCCAGCTGTCACATACTCACAGATTGTTCATATCCTCATTTTTGCATCTTCTCGATCGTGCAAGAGCAACAACAAAGATTCCAAAACTCCCATTTTTTTTTTTGTTAGGTGGCTTTATTTATGCTTCAAGTTGATTTGAGCTGTGTTCATTCTTGTTACACCGAGCTGCACCTTGAGCACGCACAGAGGTCCAGCTCCCTCAGACCAGACACCGAGATACTGACTTATAGCAAGCGATAATCCAACCCTCATTTTCACATATTTTCAAGTCCACATTACTTTTAAATTTGAGGGCCTCCCATCTGAGGGAGAAAGCTTTTTCCACAGTACTGACACAGGTCAGCAGCCAAGAGGAAGAGCGAGGAGCGTCAAACGCCAGTGGAGTCCCACCAGGGACGCACAGACCAACTGGAAGGGACGTGTCACTCCAGGGCACATCCATCCCCGCCGAGCAGGGACGGCAGTGGGGACGCAAGGTGCAGCCGTGTGTGGGATGGGGTGCGGGTGCAGCAGTGGGGTGTCCCGGCAAAGCAGGGCACGGAGAGGAGCAGGTCGGGACGGGGAGGAGGGGAGCAGGGCTGGGGAGGGGGGACACGCTAGGCTGGAGCAGGAGCTGCAGAGAGAGNTCCCCGGGAGGGAAGCGGGCAGCTGAAGCTTTGTGCAGCCCCTCGTCCTTTGCCCCCTATCCCATTTCCCACGGCGGAGCCAGGGGCTAGAGACGAGGAGGAAGAAGAAGGGGGCCGGGAGAGAGAAGCCGCAACCTGCCCCTCTTTTTCCCCGGGGAGCTCGCAGCCGCCCCGTCGAGGGCTGGGAGCCGGCGGGGGGCCCCGGCCC
>VWYO01022404.1:33771-59159 GCA_013400275.1 Rhadina sibilatrix | reverse complement strand
CGCCCGGCTCAAGAGGATGGTGCGGCTGGCGGCCGAGCTGCTGCTGCTGCTGGGGCTGCTCCTGCTCACCCTGCACATCACCGTGCTGCGCGGCGGCGGGGAGCCCCACGCCCCCGCGGGCGCCGGCAACCACAGCCAGCGGCAGGTGAGTGCCGCCCCGCCTCCCCCAGCACCCTCCCGCGGCCCCCGGGGCCGGCCGGGCTGACGGAGCCGGTGCCGTGCACCTGCCCCGACCGCCCCCCTCCTCATCCTCCTCATCCTCCTTCTTCTCACGCCGTCCCGACCCCGAGGCTTTCCCCGGGCGCTGCCGGGTGTCCCCCGCCCCCCTTGGCTTTGGGCTGTCGGGGGCAGCGGTGGCGAAGGCAGAGCTGCCCCGGCCCCGCGGTTCGATGCCGTGCGGGAGGCGTCGGGGCGGCTCCCCACGCGTGTCCCCGCAGCCGCGGCACCTGGGGAGCCTGTGGGGCAGGCGAGGGGTGGAAGCTGCCGTGTCAGGGGCACCGCGTCGTGGGGGGACAGCATTCCCTAGAGTGAGAGGGGAGCGGAGCGGTGTAGGGTCTCGGGAAATTCTGGAACTAAGTGTGTGGCTTTCCTTGGAAAGCGCCGAGAGACGGGCTGACTTGCAGTCCTGAAACGGGCACGAAACTTAGGGTGGTAAAGTGCTTGTGATGTGAAGGACAGCGCTTGTGACCCAGCTAGCCCATCCCAGTCTTTTGAAAGACTTCTCCCATGAAACCAAACTGTGTACTTAACATCCAACAGAGGTAAAGGACTTTTTTTGTTCTGTTTCGGTATTTTTGCAGGTCGTTTCTTTTTATTCGGGTAGCACATGTTGCCATTCATTTATAATGGCTGGAGACAGCGATCAAAGCTGCAGAATCACCAACATCCCAGACAAAGCTTGTAAATCCCTGGTCAGTTGCATGTGCCCTGGCCAACCCTCTTCCCCAGTATCCAAGTGTCAAAATAAAATCAACTACCAAGTCATGCGTTGAACTGACAGAAAAAAATGTCTAATTATTATCATCATCATGGATTTATGTGAACTGTCCACCAGCTGGGTAAGAATCATGGCACCAGCAGAGTATAAAAGCCAAGGAAAAGTAAGGAGAGTTCAGGCCGGTCCGGTCACTGTGTGCCTGGGATCCCCAGCTGGTGGCCCACAGAATGAACCCACTAGCCACAGGAGGGAAGCCAGAGCTGCAGGTCACAGCCTGGAGTCAGGTCCCCCTGGCTCAGAAAAACCTCCTGCAGAACTTGGTGGGAGTCCTGCTTGGGAGTGCTGAGCACTGCGGGTAAGGCCCCACCGTGCTGTCTCCGCAGTTTTATCACCGGCTTGACATTCCAGGATGTTTTGGTTTGTTGGTTTTTTTTTTTTAATATCTGCAAGATTTCTGGTAATAATGCTTTATAAATGATGCTTTCTTTCCTCATGGGCACTGGGAATGCCTTTTAAAATGATGTTCCTTGGAAAAGTAAATTCGGAGAGGTTTTTTATGAGGTGTTTGCTATCATTAGAATAACCCTGAATTTGCCTTTTCTTGACAGGCTTGTAACATAATGAGAGAAACATCTGGGCAAAGTGGGAACTCTGGGTGATGCCATTTCCCCGAGGAGCTCCTTTTAGAGCACTGTTGTGAGGTTAGGGTGAAACAACAGGAAAATCATCTTCAGATAATTATCCTGGATTATTATCACTGTAGTTGGCTGTCTCACGAAAACCTGTAGATTGTTGACTTCAAGAATTTTTTTTTTCTGCCTGGTGATGTTTTACAGATTACCTTAATAAACTCTGTGCCTTTAAGCACCGTGATAGCTTTAGCAGTTCATATTTTCATAATGTTTTGCCATTTGTAGAATTGAAGTTTTTATATACTTCCCAAGTCAATTGATTCTGCAGTTATGTATTTGAGAGACTGTGCCTGCTCAAAACATTATGGGGGGAAAGGATATTGATTAGAGCAATTGGTTAAACAGATGGAACTCTATCAATTTTCTGGTTTTATAACTTCCAGGGATTCTGTTGCTTGCTGGATTCTATTGCTTCAGAAAGTTGCACTTAAGCAGGCAGATGCTTCCATTCAGAGCATCACAGTATAGATCTCAGTGGGAAGTTTGCCCTGGGATCTTCTGGTTTTGGCAGGTTTGGGGCTGTATCGTGGCACGTGCTGAAGTGAAATGCAAAATCCTCGTGCACTGCACTCGGAGAGAATCAGTGGGAAAAACGAAACTGCACAAACTCAGACCTGCTGATATGAGCACTTAAACATCTCTCAGGGTTTTTCTGTCTTGGTACGTCTATGGAGAGGAGTGATTGTGAGAAGTAGAGTAGATCAGTGTTGCATTTGATGAAATTTCACTTGAAGAGGTGTGGTAAATCCAGGGAAGAGTAATCTTTGCAGCAACCGTTTATAGATGTCTTTTGACGCGGCAAATTTGTAGCAAAAGTGCCCGGCAATTCTCAAAGGGAGGATGTGGGGTGTGAGGACTCAGGCAATGTGTTTGCACAAATGAGGTAGTCAGAACTGGGTCCTTTTTACATAAAACGGATTCAGGAAGAATCCTTAGTAATCTTAAAATATTGTTGGAGATTTAAATAGTCTAAAACACTTGTAAGCATTCGAAGCCTGATTTTGGAAGGGAGGAAGAGCTTCTCTTTCTCCCATCCCTTGGTCCTTCAAATGAGGGAAGGATTTTGTAGGATAGGCTTTGGTTTCTTCTGGTCTTTCAGTTGGGTTAACCCCTGCAATTAATTCGACCGAGAGATGAAAGAAATACAGAAAACAAACAAACAAACTAACCCCTTCCATCCTAAAATTAAACAAGTTATTTTTTCCTCCCTCTTGTTTTTTCCCCCTTTGGTGCCCTTCCCCACGCCGCACGCGTCTCCGGAGATTCCAGATGTCTGGGATTGTCTCGTGCTGCTGTGGCTGGCTGCAGTGGAGCAGCAGTGAGGGGGAAATCCCCCCCAGCTGTTCTGCTGTGGGAATCTCTTTGGGATGGGTGAGGTGCAAGCACAGGCTGCCTGGGCTCGCTGCTGCAGCCGTGGCTGCTGGACCCTCCGCGTGGCTGCGGTTTCGTGCTGCTGTCAGAGCTGGGCTGTGGCAGGGCAAACCAATGGGAATGGGAAATCCACACTGGAGCTGTAAAACAGCTCGCAGTCTTGAGTTATGAGAGGGAATCAGCCTTTGTGTTGCTCAATCAGATTTTATTTTCCCTCCTTCCGTCTCTTCCGACGATGCGGGGGAAAGATGAAAAAGGAGAATTGGAGAGGGGGGAGATTTTTTTTTTTCTGCTGAGAATTCTACTGGGTCTAATTTAATTATCATCCAGAAGCTGTTCTGGAGTATGTTTATGAAATAAAGAAGTACAAACTTTCTTTTCTGAAGAAGAGCAAATGAAGCTCTATTAAGAGATGGAAAGTGCAGCTTGGGTATGTTTTTATCTTTTTACATAGTTCTAAAACCAAGGGAAGGCTTGGACATAAATTTTGAAAGACACTTTTAATACTTTACAACTTTCTAAAAATCTGTGCTCTCATTCTGAGAGAAAATATTTCATCATGAAGTTTATCCCCATCATTTTTCCATAGCAGGCCTTGCACACCAAGAAAAACACTGTTCCCACACCAAGAAAAATGACCTTGTAAAATGCAGCAACAGAGCCACCAACAATATATGCCATAGCACATGAAGTCAGATTCTCCACTGCAATACTTGCAGCAGTATTACCTTAGCCTGAAACTCGGCAGTTGTGCTCAAAACCGCTGCCGTGTAAGAAAACGGAATTTAAAAAGCAGCAAAATGCTGTAAACAGATTTTTTTTTCCCCTTTTAATCGCCCTGCTCCTGCCCTTGCCCTGCTCTTCAACAAGCGTGCAAGCAATTACAGAAACGCTCTCTGAGCCCTACCAGAAAAAAAAAAAACACATTCTGCTGCTTATAAATGGTTGCACAAGAGCTGCCCTCCAAGCTGCCTGAGGAGCCCTGTAACTTCCTCCCAAGAGCCCCAGTTCAACGCCGTGAGTTGTTCAGCAACGGTGTGCAGTCTGCTGCACCTTAGCCTGGGTGCCTTTCAGTCTTCTCAGGGCTTCTGCGTTCTTGCTGACCCTTGTGCTGCGTTCAGGCAATTTGCAAAACGATCTCCAGTCGGGCACGGTGGCAGATTTCAGCTTTCTGGCTTCCTCAGTTAAGTAGGGCTCGAACTGTTTGCTTTGGGAGCGTTTTAGACTTGGGTTTTTTTGAAGCTCATTTGAGTTCTGGAGCTTTACGTTTGGTTTGCTCTAATAGGAACCGATGGTCTAAGTCTTCTTTTGAAAGCCTGTCAATTCCACGTTCTGCCTTCTTGTTTTCCAGACTGCCTTTAGCCTGTAAAAGGTGCCAGTAAGTGGATGTACATCATATATTTACTATGAACACTAAATCCTCCTCTGCCTTAAGAGAAGTTTATACATTTCATGAATAGCTTTCAGAGCAGGTGGCTTGTGAGTCGGGCAGGCTGATTCTCTGCAACCCAAAGTCTCTCTTGATGAGGGGGTTCCTCATCACAGGGGATGCTGTTCTGTGCTTTTGGGGAGTGACAGTGAAACCCCCCCTACTCCCAGGTTTTCTGTGTAGGTTCTTAACCAAGGCTCACCCTTTGGCATATGTTCCTCCAGTTGTGCACTAAGATTTAGCAATGGCTTAGACCATGTGCTGTTCATTCTCTCATCTCCCAAGGGAGGGAATTATGTGTGCTCTTTAGTGGCTTTGCTGATGAGCTGTGGCTTGTTCCAGGATCCAGGGGGAAGGAAGGGTGATTAGCTTTACGTGTGCTGCTGCTGCATGCATGGAAGGAAATGATAAAATGGGAAACAAGGGTGAAGGACTGAGACTGCTGCACTGAGCAGAGGATCACTTTCTGGCTTCCATTGCTCCCAGCAGAAATTCTTTCACCTTTCAAACCTGGCTCACAGAAATCTCCAGGAAGCATTCAGTAAACTTCTCTTCATTCCCTATCACTTTGATTAATTTCCTAGCAAACTAAAATGTTCTTGGTGGAAAAGAGCCACTACACCTTCAGGGAAGGATGTGGCAAGATGTTCAGTATCTTAGACTACTGCAACAATTCAGAACAGGTATCCAAGAATATTTTATTTGAATACAGTTATGGCTGCAAGGAGCAATATTAGGCAGGTAGGAATGTAACCTCCTGAGTTAAATTTTAGCAAGATGTTTGGATGAAGCACATTTTGCTAAACATCTCTTCAGCTCAACAGCTAACAGTTACTGTACTGCTTGTCTTGGATCATCACTGATAAATATCTGGCATGAAATCACAAGGTGCCCCTCTATTTTGTCTCTGTAACTAGAGGTCAGAGCCATTTTTTCCTTATGCTTCGTCCTGAAGAGTCTCTTTGAGGTATTTATTTCTATTTTGAGCAAGATTTAGGATTGTTTTCCAGCTCTTTATAGTATTGGGCTGTTTGTAAGAAAGAAGCAGAGTATGTGTTGTTCTAAATTCAGTCACAGTGTCTTTATATCCATTCCCATGATCCTGGAGCCAAACACAAACCACAGTGGCTACTACAGGGAGAGGTCCAGTGACATTCCTTGTTTTGCCTTTCTCTTCTCTCAGTTGATGCTTACCTGTGCTCTGGGGCTGTGTGTCAGGGCAGAGGGGTTAAAGGGAAAGCTGCTACCAGGGACTCGAGCCCCACGGCCGAACAGATCACTCATGGCAGTGCAAGGAGTGGTAGGTTTGAAACTGGCTCCTGGGCCAGTCTAGAGCTGTAGTGATTGCCCCTGGTGTGAGCAGAGAGGCCAGGCATAGGTACAGAGATCCTGGGTGTCACAGTCAATATGTGGCAGTCGACATAGACACTGCACTCGAGGTGCTTCCTTAGAATCATCAGAAGGCTTCAAGTATCAGCATCTTGTTATTCAAAAAGTCTCCCATACCTTTTCTCTGTGTCTCCCAGGAGCAGCTCCACACAGCTCTGGCTCTCCTTCCCTTCTGGCTCGCTCCTTCCTGTCCCTGGCACAGCCACCTAACCCTGTCTGTCCTACCTACAGCAGCTCACCTTTGCTGGCCCTTGCACAACCTCCTGTCCCTGGGTTTTCACAGCACAGCCAGCAGACTCTAACTGAACTCCCTACCAGCTAAACTCACTCTTTATCATGCCCATGGCTGTGAGGGCAAGGGTGTTTCTACTCTAGGATAATGACACAGGTGTAAGATATCAGAGGGGAGACTGCCTTCAGCAGCATCTCCTTTTGTCTCCCCACACCTGGGTGGAGCTGCGTTGGTACTTTCCACTTTGGTTCATCTAACTTGGACAACCAGTACTAGCTCTGGAGTAGCGTTTGTTTTTAACTCTTGTTGATTGTGTAGAGAAGTTTGTTCTCCACAGGAAGAACATGGTCACAGCAGCTGTAACAGTGGTTACAACACACTGCTGCTGACCCCTTGCTCTTCCCTGACTGGCACAAAACTCTCTCCTTCGCTTCTCCTGCTTTGGTTGCCAGCCCTTAGGTTCAGTCAAGTTTCCCTGTTCTGTCCTTTTCTAGTGCCAGCTGTCCACAAAAACAGGAGGCCTAGAGCTGCAGCTCTGCTGGTAGCCTCAGCAATTTTTTCACCATTGTGCTGATGGTGCTGGTCAGTGGGTACTCCCCTGTGGTTTGTTACATCACTGTTAGGACCTGCAGGTGAGCAACAAACCCCAGTACTCAGCACTTCAGCATACTGAGCTGTTTGACACCTTGCTCTGCTGGGGAATTCCTTTGCTGAGGAGACATCTGTTTAACCAATACAGGTTGTGTTGGATGTAGATTAGGGAGCTGTGGATGTAGATTAGGGAGCTGTGGTTTGAATTCAGCATTGTCTTTTTGTTTCCGCTCATATCTACATCATCTCTATATCAGTAATCAGTGCTGAATTGTTCCAAAATGGGGGAAAACTCTGTCAAAGAAAACAACCAGAGTTGTCAATAAGATGGAAACTCTGGCTGTGTTATGTCACAGCATCTGAAAACCTCCTAGGAAGTGAAGTGCAGGAGGCAGCAGTGCTGATAACGATGCAGACGATGCAGGCTTGGCCTGCCGACGTAATGTGTATGTTTGAAAAGCTTTCTGAAATCATGTGTGAGAGAGATGAGTGCTGAAAACCCAGCCATTGGTATGTATTCCAGTGAGAAGCAAAAATCTCTTTTGCAAATCTCTCATGTTTTCTAAGATGCACTGATTTCATGCTTAAGGATTTACATTTGTGAACATTCACGCTTCAGGATTTTCTCTTTTGTTTTCCTTTATTATGTAAAAGTGCACAGAGTGCAAGTAATGCTAGGAAATTATTTTCCCATGCTTCTGCATCACTTTAATATCTTGACATACACTCATATTTCAAATATATAGACAATTGAGATGTTTCCTTGCACAAGCATAAACCTAAAAAATTGAAGCGATGTAGTTTTGCTTTGTGCTTCCAGCCTGATTTAGCAGCTTTGGCAGGTTAAACTGTCAGAGTTGGTTGCTTTATGCTCTTCTGTGGGTTTTGCCTGTCTCCCTTGCAAACAGATGTGGTAGTACCCACTTGTGCCTCGTTTGTTCTCTTCACGGTGTTGATTAGTGCTTCTTTGGTCCTTTTGTTACAGCTCTTACCTTGCTGTCTGCTTTAAGACCACAGTACATAAAAGCCCTTTGAATCGACTGAATAATGTTTAGTTATCAGAAAGACGACTTTTCAGAAGTATTATTTTTCAGTGGTGTCTTTTTTTTTTTCTCCTTCCTTATTTTCCTTTTCAAATCTCAACCCAAGCTTATGGAGGCAGAGGTTCCAGTCCTGTGGTGTAGCTTGTGAGTGATGTGCAGTGCAATTGGTCTCCAGCCTGAATGGAGGCACTGCCAGAAATGAATAATGAAGTGTAACTTTAAAGAGGAAAAATACAAAGTGCTTCAGTAAAAGGCAGAAGGAAGCACTCAGTGATGCAGTGGTTGCTGGTGCACTTTAAGACCATTGTGCCTATTTTACAAGTTTTGAAGACAGTAAATGCCAGGCTAAATTCATAGTCCAAAGCACAGGGATGAATAACATTTCCAAGAAACAGCGTAGTGAGCTCATTGGTACATCAGCAAGAGCAGAATGTTTCCAGTGTTGGTATTTCCATGTACTTTCGATTTGAAATACCAGAAAAAGAAAGAAAACAAAGTGAAGTGTAACTTGTTATTGTAATAAGGGATGGCTCGCCACAGCGGTCACTTCTGTGGCAACAGGATGCTTGGTTAGAGGAGCTGGTGTGGGCGGTACTGGTAAGCAGTTCCTTTATCCTTTTGTCCTTGTTTTCTGACTGCTTGGAGGACTCATAGCCATGGGTCATAACTTTTTTATTCCTCTCTTCAAGCAGTCTGGCCGGACGAAAACAGGCCTGGAGTTGTTCATCTCTAAGCCTTTAATGTAGGGAGGTGCTCCTGAAGATGAGAGGGGAAAAATCAGAGATGAAACCTTTCTCTCACACTCTTGGTGGAGTCAGTGCATGTTGAAAGGCAGAAGGAGTTCAAACATCCCTCGGCTTTTACGCTTCTGCGCTAGATCTGCGTTCTCAGTGTGTTTAAACTGACCTCGTTCCACAAAGCAAGGCAAGTCAATTACTTGTGTCAGCTGCAGAGCCAAGATCCCCTTGAATATGAATCTTTCTCAGCTCAGTTTTTCCACAGAGCTGATAAGCACATAGCACGTGTCATCGAGACCTCCGTCCATAAAGACGAGCTGGGCCCCGGCGTGTGGCTTTCCTCATGTTGCATGAATTAATTTCCATCTGTTATGTTTCATTGCACTGAGAAATCCAGGACTGTTTGTTCCACAGTAGTTCTTCTTCCTTGGGAAGAGCAACATTTCCTCTTTGCCAGCATGGCTGTTGAGATCAGTTCTCGTGACAAAACCAGTGAGCTCTGTGTAAGTGTCTGTAAAAGCCAAATAGTGCCCCATCTGTTCCTGCCACTAAGAAAAGTGGATTCCTCCTCGTCTAAGGAGCAGTCACTGGGTCCATGTCCTCCATGGGACAGGTTTAACTTCCCAAATGCTCCTTTCAGGCATCTTGACTTTGCATTCCCATTGAGTTGGGCACTCAGGTACTGAGGTTGGGAACTCAGTTGAAAGACTTCCTCTAATAGAGGAATGCCCAGGAATGCTGGCCAGGAGGTGAAGTCCTTGCACTGGAAGAGCTGTGCTGCAGGCTGTGATGGAAGGAGGTGACTGACAGCAGAGAAATAACAGGGAAGAGCACCTAGTGATAAGACATAACCATTTTTTTTTAAGCTAGTGCTTCAAAAATTATTTACACAGCTTTGGTACCTTTATTGCCTTAGAAGTAACCCAACATCAGCAGTTTTTGCCTGAAGAAGCCATCATTACTCCACTGGAAGCAGCTGCCACAGTTTACAAAGGTAAAGCATAAATTTGCTTGGTTTTACCTGCCATATGCATCAGTGCAGGATTTTAAAATCAGCATGGCATTGGTCTCGATGTAACATTAGTAACCAGATATCTACTGATGTCTGTTTGCACAAGCTACCCATAGAAACAAAAAGGATTAAAACAGAAAATGAAAACCATAGCTGTCTAGCATAGGTTCTGCAACACCCCACTATACTTGCCTCCTACAGCCTGTAAATTGTTTATGCACTGTTTAATTTCATAGCCAGAAATGATTCATCTTCTGTTTAGCAACATGAGAGCGATAAAACTGCCACCGTCTTTAATGTCTGCTGATACAGCTCTCATCTGAAAGTGCCTCTGGAAGTGACCTCAGTAATCAGACTGGAGTTGTTCAAGATGCAGTCTGTATAGTGGCATTTTGTGCTCCTGATTTTAAGATTCTCTGGCCTGGAGAAGTCTGTAAAGGCTCACTGCACAGAACAGGCTACAACAAAGCAGTTAATGATTCTCGTGACGTGAATGCTGCTGTTTCAGTTTATTTGAATGACACTGGCATTCTGTCTTAAATATATCGCTTTTTATAGTAATAAATTTGGTTGGTTTGGGGTATTTTTTTGAAACCAACTCAATATTAGGCACGGGTATGCATCTTAGCTAAACTATAACCCAGCCAGCCCATGCCTTTTGCCCTGTGAAGTGCCCGAAGTTTTTCAGAACATGTAACCACAGTGATATTTTTATAAAGGAATGTTCACCTCATGGGATTTTTTTAAGGTGTTCTATTTTTTTTCCAAGTTACAGCTTCACTTTATTGTACATGATGTCCAATAAAAAAGATATATGTCTGTGATTGGACTTTGAAAAAGGGCCATGGTGCCTATTCCATTTAAAGGGAATGAAGTCAAGCAGTAAATTTGCTGGTCGCCCTTTTCATATTGACTGTATCTTGGCCAGCAGTTGGTCTTTGATGTTGTAACAATAGAGCAAAGGCAGAGGAGGAGGAGGATTAGGACCTCCATAATATAAAAACAAGCCTGCATTCATCATGATTTTCATAGAGCACAGTCCCTGTCTATTAGAGGTTTGCAGTATAGGCTTAATGTTCTGCAGAAGAGTACAGCAACTTTAACATTTGAAGGTGACTAACAATTCATCTATCATTACTCCTAGCACCTCTTCTTAATTCAGTTTGTTTAGGAATTCAGCATTTAACTTTTCCTGTCTTGTTTTTCCTTTCTACAATAGGAAAACAGATGTTTGTCAGGACAGAACTCCTGGAGTATCATTTTCCATTATGGGGGTCAATTGTCGTGCTATTTATGAAAGGCTCACTGCAGCTGGCCAATAGAGTATCTATTCCTCACCTTTTGCTTTAAAGTCCAGGCTTTTATTGGGAAAGAATAGGAGGTTTGATATGTGTGTGTCTAACTTTGGTGAATATATATCTCAAATGGGACCCAGGGCAGCCACACTGCCTGTGACTTCAGGTGTACCAAAAGAATAGTGCCAGAGGTTTCAAATGAGCTGTTCAGCCTGGTACAGTCCTGGAGAATTTCCATGTGTATTGAAATGGTAGCAGCACTAGCCCTCAATCCAAGCATGCAGGAGAAAAGGGTCATCCATTTCCTGAAAGTGTTGAAGGTACCAAGATGTGCCAAGTGCTGGTGGGAGCAGATAGGCTTCAAAATGTAATCAGAGCTTGGAAAGAGACAAATAATCTATAATGTGCTGTTGCAGCCACGTGTGCAGCATAGCCAATGTGGAAGGCAGCATGAAGGGAGTGTTCCCAGGGAGCTGATGATGGCAGCAGCAATGGGCCTGCTGCAAGGGCATCCACAGAGAAGAGAAGCCCAAAGGCAGCTCTTAGGAAACCATCTGGGGCTGCAGGTTAAGTTGCTTTACTGCACCCAATTCCAGTGGCTCTTGCTTAAGGCATGATCCTGAAGTCCACTGACAAGGCAAAACATCTGGAAGCTTATCTACTTGGAGTCCACCAGGCTCCAAAGACACCTGTCCAAGGAAGGGAAGGGGTGGGGGGAAGATGCCAATCCATGGTGCATTTGCCAGTTCAGCCCTTGATTTCGGGTTGGACCCTGTGCCTTCTAGGTGTTCAGATTAGACTGGTGAGTCCAAACTCGTGAGCAAGTCACAGCTCCTGAGATGTCTTATTCCACCTTCATCCCACACAAAATACGAGGTGACTTTATATTTTTTAGTAAGTCAGAGCAAACAAGCCCTGCCCAGAGCTCTCATCGGGGTGACAGCCCTCTGTCCTCAGACCAGGCACTCCATGGCCACCAAACACATGGCTTGTCAGTGGGGAATCTGGTTTTAAGCTAACATCTACCATGATGGCCATTAGAGAGGCAACATCTGGTGCAGAGAATGCACACCTTCCATTTCTGTACTCAGCTCTGTGTGTCCTTCATTGAACCCAGACACAGTGTTGTCTTGGCTGTTTCTGCTTTCCTCAGCTGCTGAAAGCAAACTATGTGAGGCTCAGCCAGTATAAGGTGGGAGTTCTGGCTAGTTAGATGCATCACCTAGTCTTTTAAAGGGTTTGCCCTTGAGAGATCAATAGCTCTGAAAAAGCTGCTGAAATCCTTCAGTGGATGTGAACTTGATTCCTGCTCTTCTTTGATCTGGCATTCATGGCATTTTGAATAATGTAAATCAAAGCTGCCTTTCTCACCTACCCATCCCTCTTTCTTCTTCTGTCTCCAAAGAGGATCATTTTTTCATGTTCTTAGGAATACAGCTTTGGCTGTCTCAACATCAAGATAAAACCAACTCATTATTTGCATAACATCAGAGTAAGGGCCAGATTAATACCACCTCTCTGATTTTTTTTTTTTCTTCCTTTATCCTATTCCTACAATAAAACACAAGGGGAGTATGCAGCTGAAATCATGTGTTTGCACACATATGGACTGAGTGGGGGAACAGAGCTGCATATGCCAATTCCCTGAAATGCACTGCTGCCATTGATGAAAGGAGCCACAATTACATTGTTATATTGGGTTATAAACTCCACAATACTACCATGACAATTATTGCAGTTTGCTTGTGAGAGCTGTATGAGGAGGAAATACATACATTTATCTCTTTAGCAGAGCTATGTAGCTGGAAGTGAGTTCTGAGCCACAGCCTTCAGTGTCTCTGCTGTTTCTGCTTTGGGATCTCTCTTTGTGTAGAGCTGTTCTCCCTGCCTGGATCTGGCTTACCCAGGAGGGTCCCATCTCTGTTCCTCACCAGAGGAGGTGAGGATACACAGAACTGAGCTTCTTATCTTTCCTCTCTTACCTTGCTCTTGTGTTGGGCTGCTGGGACTAATCTAAAGATGCTTTCTGCCTGCTCCCACACCCTTTATTGTCAGTGGCGTCTGGGTGGCTTCAGGCACATGCTAAGACTATAACAAGTTTGAAAAATAAAACCATTTATCCTAAAAATAGCTCAGGACTAACTAGTGATCGTGGGGTGGAAGGGAGACAGAAATGAAGATATTTTCATTTCACGTAAGTGTCAGATTCAAAAGCATCTGCCTTGTTCAGTGCATGTATGGTATTCATTTCCTGTCTGCAGTCGATTGGAATGCCCCCCGAGTCGTTTGAAATTGAAAATCGAGTCATGCTTCTTTAATCAGCTCTAGGAAAGAGCCCCCTCCCTCACTGTTCTAGGAAAATTTATATATACATGCATAGAACTCATAATACAAAAAGCCCACGCTTCTCTCCGGGGCAGATCCTTTCTCCCTTCTTAGACAGAGGAGGGTCTTCACAGTG
Source organism: Rhadina sibilatrix (assembly GCA_013400275.1). Taxonomy (NCBI): domain Eukaryota; kingdom Metazoa; phylum Chordata; class Aves; order Passeriformes; family Phylloscopidae; genus Rhadina; species Rhadina sibilatrix. Next base: position 45,970 of record VWYO01022404.1, on the reverse strand, counting down.
CCTTGCCATGGTGTTCTGCCTGTCTACTCACTTGCTCTTCTTCCCCATCATGTCACTGGAGGGAGGCCTTTCTCCTGTGAATCCACATCCTCTGGTTTCTTGATCTGTCACTGGGGCAGCTCAGGGAGGTGGAGAGGGAGGGCATGATGTCCACTGCTGATGGCTTGATATGAAACCACAGCAAGCATTGCCTCGGTGTGCAGATGCCCTTTATGCTAATTGCTTCCAGTTGCTCCTCTATCAGCCTCCAAAGTTTTCTAAACAGAGAGGGTAAAGCCGTGCACTTGAAAGAGTACTTCCCTGCAGGAGCTGAGGTGCGGGGTCCTGAGGCGGCCGCTCGGATTTCTGCTGCTGTTTTGCTGTAAACTCCTGGGTGTAGTAACCCCTTCCAGTGAGTGCTGTGAGGCACAGAGTTGGTGCACAGATATTGGAGGTAAACAAACCCTGCCTTTCCTCTGCCTTCACCCTCTCACTTCCATCCAAGGGAAAGTGAGTATTGGTGGGGAGGGCAGCTGAGGGAGAGGCACGTAAATTATCTCGCAGCGATTCGATGGGGGGTGTGTGTGGGTGTGTGGGTGTGTGGGTGTTTTGTTTTGAGCACCAGGACTCAAGTGATTTGCCTTTTTTTCAGGCACAGAAGTAGCTTTGCCAGAAGCACAGGAAACATCATGTTTTTGGAATATAGCACTTGCCTGCTTTCTTGCTTTCCCGTTATTAGCTTTTGCTTATGTGATGAAGTCATCATGTAACTTTTAGTCCACAGGGACTAAACACTTTCTAGTCTCTAAAAACATCTGCCAGTTAACACAGCCAGAGTCATAGACACTTTTGAAAGCATAGGGTGGATATTCAGTGGCATATGAGAGGGAGACACAGAGGCTGGGAGTAGCTGTTTCTTGGAAACTAACAGCTGAAGGCAACCTTGGAAATTGAAAAGGCTTCAAGCAAGGTTCCTCTTTTAGCTAGGGAAAGATGAAAAACTTCACTTATTAAAGCTGGTTCACCTAGTGAAATCCTAGCTGTAGTGATTTAGTGGAATAAACTTGCAAAAGGACATCGTTTAAACCCCAGGAAAATAACTTAAGATGTATGTTTGTTCTCTTTCATTTACGCTGACGTTGTGTGTGCTGACCTGCAGAGCCTGACCAAAGGGTTGTGTACAAAAAGTATTAATATTCTGGATTTCCTTTGCAGTTTTGATTGCAGCTTAAGGCAGCTTTTCCCATTCTCTTGGAACCTAATGTGTAAATTCTGATGCAGATTTCAGGTGATGGGTGAGATTAAACTAGTTTAATTAAATTCAGCGAGGGTATAAGTAAATTCTATTTAAAGCTTTATTTTACTACTGATTTTATGCAAGTCTTAATAAGGCCTAAAAAGAATAGAACATCCAAAGAATTTGCATTTTGGCACCACAGGTTATTGGCATAGAATACTTGGGCTACTCTTCAGCTGTACCTTTGCCCATGCAGCCACTAAATCACTGTGTCCTGTGTGGAGGGCTCAGCCAGGCAGTGATTGCAGGGAAGGTCTTTAGAGTCATGAAGAATAACTAAATGTTTACCAGCAGCTTAGGCAACTGAAAATATCTGTTAACTACAAGCAAAACTTGGCACTGAGCATCTGTTGAAGCCCTACACAATTTAATCCTGTGTGCTTGGCGGTCCCCTGGATGGCTGAGTATCTGCTGAGGAACAAAGCACCAGTGTTGTACTACGCTAGAAAATGTGAGGGTTGCTGAAGGGCCTCTGGTGTTTTTTGGTTTTTTTTTTGTTTTTTTTTTTTTTTTCCAGCAGACATTGAGCTGTAATCACCACCAAGTTTCTATTATCAAAGTGTTTATACAAACTGGCAGTTCTTCACCTCCAAGCTGAGCCATACTGTTTGTATTTTCCAGCTGAATGAAAACATGAAATACAAGCAAACAACAGAGCATAAAAAAATAGCTGTGATGCGAAATGTGTGTCCACAGCATGTAGCAAAAGGTTGCCAGATCCAAGTGTAATATGGCTGGTTTTCTCCTTAAGCTCAGAGTTAAAAATATTGTCCATTCAGTGGGTCCATTCAGATGTGGACCCACTGTTTGCCGGTGGTCTGGAGGAGACCAGCAAGCTCGGGGAGCAAAACTCCCAAGCAGAATCTGAACGAGGGATGGACCCAAGCCTGATGACTGCCAGTGAATAAACTGGCTCAGTGGGGGAATAATGGTGTTAGAGCTGCTCTGGCACTCGGGATGTGTCAGTTCACAAGGTTCAACAAGGCAACAGCCTTTTCCTCCACCGTGGAGGGTCCTGGCGTGGTGTTGGCCATGTGCCTCGAAAGAGCTGTCTGGGACTTCCTAGATGTGAAGGGGCCCTCAGCCCTACAGCCTGAGGATCTCTGCAGCCAGAACACATGTCCTGGCTACACATTCAATCCTCAAAATTTTCTGTGTAGCCATGAGTGCTGCACAGAGAAGTTTTTAGTGTAAAAACCCTAAAATTCAAAAGCTGTGATTCTGTGATAGATGTGCCCAGATGATTTGAGATCCTGGCTCTGCTGTATGCAGCTCCTGAGACCTATTTCAGCATAAGGCAGACAACCAGCTGTGGGGAGCTGGGTGAGTACTGGGTCACCCCAAGCCCCTCACTGTGCCCCTGGCACCCAACATCTACAGAGACCTCTCCTCCAACAGTGACTGTGGATTCACATCTGCCGTGAACTTCTTACTTGCAACAGGATTTGTGACTCCATCCTGTTCTCCACATCCTCTTCAAGAGCCATCCAGCACCTGAAGCTCGTGCATCCCAGAGCACTATGCTGTGGGGTGACTGGATGTGGTCTATCCATGGCCACTTGGTCACACAGGCAGATGTACTGCAAGTTAGATCTGCATACACTGTCATTTTACCAGTTTTGCTGGAGAACTGGAGAATAATAGCTAATAAAACATGGACTATGATTAACAGAACTTTATTATTATTATCATCATCAACAACAACATCATCATCATCATTATCATTACCAACTGTTATCAGTGATTCATCTTTTACTTGCATGATGTTTAAAGCAGATGCTCTATTTTGGACCTGCTTAGTGAAAGCAGTTGTGTACATACAAGCCAGTGCCATCTGTTTTAAATCATTTATTAGCAGTGATTGTTTAAAATGCACTCTTTATTATTGGATCAGTCAGTTTGTGCAGTTTTCTAAAGATAAGTAAGGTTTTTCACTTCAGTGCTATATGTGAGTTAGGGGCAAGCTCATTTTAAGGAAAAATGAAAATGTCTTAGTGGTTGATGTGACAGCCCTCTGGTCTGACTTTGTGTCTGACTGCCTGGACTGTATGTGGCATTAATCATAGAAGAAATCTTTCTCTGTGTATCTCTGATAATGTTTCTCAGCTGTTACCCTCACTGCCTGCTTCTCTAACACTGTCCTCATACCTCGCCCTGATAGGTCCCGTGCTGCTTATACTCATGATAGATGAAAAACATAAATAAACTCCAGGAATTAGATCACCCAAGTTCATTACACGTCTTGGATCTGCAGAGGTGAGGGTCTCATGTAGTATCCTGGTGTGTTACTCAGCCTCCCAAGACTGGTTAATTTTAAAGTGATCATTTAGCACTAACCTGAAAACCCACGACAGCCTTCAAAATGAAAACAATCTGTTTGGGCAGGTGGGAAATGAAACCAGTCCTAATGGCTGTAATGGTTTTCTGTGAAGGCCCCAGACCTCATTTTGTCTCTGATAGCAATATAATCTTTTATAGCATCTGTGAAGTTTCCTAATAAATAAAAGTTCCTTGTTGCTGGTGGTTGAAGATGCTGTACAGGTGCATCATGAAAGTGCAGCGACAGACCCTCGGTTTTCAATTCAAGACCTCTTGTCAAGATCATTTTACAAGATATTTCAAAGGAGTATACAAGAAATAAGAAAGCAATGTAGCTGCAGCAGGGATTGAGTAATAGATTCCCTTGCTGCCTGGGAGCTATTAGAACATAAGTTGTATCAGTTTTCCAAAATCCTCTCAACTCCATAATTAGCAGTGCTTGCAAATGTGCCCTTGCTTTGGCAAGTGGGGAGTGAATGAAGACAAGTAATAAATATGAAGGGCAGAGAAAGAGCAACTGCTTCAGAATATTTTCTGTAGCTACAGTCATTCCTCCCTTATTCTCTGTCTTGATTTTCTTTCCAGAACTGGAAATGGTATTAAAATAAGGAAGAGAGGAGGGAGACGGACTCCTTGCTTGCCAGAATTGCAGAGAAATTCCCTCTTTCCCTAGTTTGGTATTTTTACAAGTTCCCATTTCTGTTTAGCTTCTCTATGGGGAAGAGAAACAGTACATTTCCCTGCAGCTCGTGTCTGTCGTGACAGAGGGAGAACCATCACGGGAAGGCCAAGGAGGGTGTTAAAATACCAATCTGGAAATTGGAGAGTTAACCTCCAGTACCACACAGAATATTTTTCCTGCCTGCAGGATTGTCTCTTGGGGCCTTAAACCCTGCCATAGTGCAAGTCCGGCCTGGATCACCAGCACTGAGAGTTATCCTCACAAAATCCCTGTGAATTGCCCTTCTTTTGTGGTTTACAGGTGGGCACAAAGACATTGATATGTACTGACCTATTGCCCTCCCTTTTCCAGAGGTGGGTGTTGCAAGGTGTGTTATTCAATGTAATGCAAACAGTGTGTCAGATTCTCTCTCCAGGGTTTATTTCATTGCCTTGTCACAGAACTATGGGTTATATGTTCCTGCCCTTACACACCGGCCACACTTGGAACACTCAAAAATCCTAAGCTGTTTTTGTGTTAGGAACTTCTATAATTATCTGATCCCATGGGCCTTGCAGAACTGCAGCTTACAGCCAGTATGAGTAACCTCTTAAAATCATCTTAATGGAAAGTTTAAACATTGTGAATAATCCTTTTAAATGAAGGGGAAAAGTGTGCTTTATCCTAAAATATTTAGAGCAGATGCATCATTTGAGTAAGAAACCAGTGTGCCTGAATTAGAAATGTCATAACTTCAAAGAAACTGAGTCAGTAGTTCTGAATGAAGTGACATAGCTTTTAAAGGAAGGCAAGCAACACTGCTTTCCCAAAAGCATCAGGAATAAAATTGTGCACACCTAAAAATAAAGAGTGTGAAATATAAACAAGGGAAATAACGTAAAAATAAGAAGAGAAGAATATTCCCCCCCACCGCCACCCGCAAAAAAAAAAAAAAAAAAAAAAAAAATTAAATTTCATCTATTGACTTTGGAACACAAACCCTATTTTCTTCAGAAAGGATGCTGGCATTGCAATAAGGACAAACGTTTTCCTGCTAGATGGGTCTTGGAAGAGCCATTGCAGAGCTAATGCAGTAGCACAGGGTGAGCACAGTCTTCCCTTCACATGCGGTTCAAGCTCGCTTTTATTTGTGGCAGCCTTTTTAATATTTTTACCAAAAATGCACATTTCTAGTAATACTGCAGGTCAGCTTAGACATGACAGCAAGAAGTATCTTCCTAAAGAATGGACACTGTCTTCGTTTTATTAACTGGAAACAAATGTCCTTTCTCTCGTGGTACCATCAGCAGATGACTGGAATGATCACACATGCTGAGCTGACTCCTGTCTTGGGCTTTCCTATTGCAAAAGGGACTGTGAGAGTGATGCCTTGGAAAGGCTGACCTGGAACAGAGACTAGACAGTGCTAAGAGAATAAAGTATTTATTAAAAGGCCTTTAAGGGTACACCTTGGGCAGTACAAGAGCCTACATCCAAGATGGACTCAAAATGGCCACAAAATAGATGACTGGTCACGAGGCCTCTCACTTTTATAAGTTTTGGTCTGTTTGCATATCAGGTTTAATTGTCCAATTACAGCTTCAGATTATGAAATCCCATCTTTTTTTCTCTCTTCAGCCCACTGTTTTTTGAGCTTTTGGGCCTGAAAACTTGTAACCATTGTCCTTGGTCTCCAGCAGGAAAAGGATTTGTTTTGTCTCCCTACTCGGTGAAGAGAGCTTGCTGATACTTAATATGAGGGTCAGCACTACACCCCTAGGCAGCAGAGTCTGAAAAACGTAAGAGCTAAAACTTAAGGCATCAAGAGCTACACTGCCTCTAGGCAGAGCACAGGGCTCTGTTTAACCTGGGTCATTCCTGCCAGGCATTAGCCAACCCTGCTCTTGCAATCAAGCTCTGTGTCCCACTCAGTGTCTGCTCTGGGGCTTGGCAGTGGCTGCCATCAGAAACGTGTACCTGATGTGTCACTGGGGTCTCAGGGCCATGGCCACCCTGGGCAAGCAGAGTGGCCCACCCTCCCTTGCCTGCAGCAGCCTTTGGGATGGAGCAGCTACCTTGTCCTCCCCGTGTTTTCCTTTCCAGTGTCGAGCAGCCCCGTCTCGCTCGGTCTGTAATTAATGACAGTCCCTGCCCCAAGCAGCCTGGTAGAGGGCCCGATCAGCCTGATGTCATTACCTCACCGTGACAATTTCCTAACCAACCCCATGTGATATTCCATCTGCCTGACACTATTGAAAACTTTTTATATAGCCCTTATTGCTGCGGCTGCCGAGCTCCCCGCAGACATCGCCGTGGGGAAGGGAAGTGCTGTTGTCGCCACCGAGGCACTGGCAGCCCGTGACCTGTCAGGATGACACACCGAGTTCTTGTCAGAGTTAAATGCGGGTCCCCAAGGCCTCCAAAGGCCTTGGCCAGCTCTAGCTGCATGGTGTGTTAATGTGGAGAATCAGGATGCTCCTGAAGGGGCAGACAGATAGGGAAAGTACGGAGCTGTATGTGAGAATTTTATTCGTTTTTAATAAAATCTTACTTTGTTTTTAATGAAGGTAAGATTATGGGCATGATACCCCAGTAGAAATAGTTAAGTACCACATCTTTTTTTCTCTTCCTAACTGAAGTAATTTAATCACAGTGCTATTACCCCTGTAGTTAGTCAGACATAATTGAAAAGCCATTTAATCCTCAAGCATCAAGCCTGTTAAATTCTATCTGAAAAGTGTTAAAGCATTAGCATGTGAGTAAGGAACCTAAAGTTGGCTAAGTGGCCCTCAGTTTCATTTCCCAGAACTTGCTGCTCTGTGATCTGCTTTCTACTTTGAGTAACAGGTGGGCCACCAAAGGCATCTGAAGGTCCTTCCTGGTCTCCAGCAAAGAGAAGAGCCTGTTCTAGCCTTCAAGCAAAGCAGACTGTCAGGAGCACACCCATTGTTAGCACTGCACACATGCACTAATTCAGAATTTGTATCTGTGCTGTAGATAAATGCATAAAATTACCCTTTTGGCACTTTCAGAGCGTAACCATTCTGGGCATGACAATACAACAGTATTAATTCTGCTAAATTGATTTTGCTCTTTACAAATAGAGTGTAGTGAGGAGGTGCAGACTGCACCTTCATTTTTACTTGAGACAATTTCACTTAGCCCGAGATCAATTCTTCAAGCTTAGCTTATTTTAACTCACCCAATATTTTTCTATAATGTGCAGGGGTTATATTGTAACATCTCTTTAAAGGTCAGTTTAGAACCTTCTAAGCAAATAAACACAAAATAAAAGAAAAGGCATTGGAGCTGTTATCTATCTGAGAGCTTAGCTAAAGGTATGCTGTGGCTTAATTTGAACCAGGGGAGCTGGATGGAGATTGCATTTAACCAGAAATGCTGGCAAAAATATGCTTCAGTAGAGCCAGAACCACATGTGGCCATTCCACTTTAATTGTGCTTGTTTTAAAAGATAGGTCTTTAACATTTACCCTCTCCATGCTTGCTGTCTCTTTATGAACTGAAAATAAAAACTCCCCAGGCAGTCGTACTAAGACCTCAAGCTAAATTTTTTCAGCTGAGTCAAACCCAAAACCTGTGCTGAATCTGCCCCATGCTTCTTTTTTTTTTCTTTTTCTTTTTCTTTTTCTTTTTCTTTTTCTTTTTCTTTTTCTTTTTCTTTTTCTTTTTCTTTTTCTTTTTCTTTTTCTTTTTCTTTTTCTTTTTCTTTTTCTTTTTCTTTTTCTTTTTCTTTTTCTTTTTCTTTTTCTTTTTCTTTTTCTTTTTCTTTTTCTTTTTCTTTTTCTTTTTCTTTTTCTTTTTCTTTTTCTTTTTCTTTTTCTTTTTCTTTTTCTTTTTCTTTTTCTTTTTCTTTTTCTTTTTCTTTTTCTTTTTCTTTTTCTTTTTCTTTTTCTTTTTCTTTTTCTTTTTCTTTTTNTGTTTTTTTTTTCCCCCAAGTCCCCAGGCCAGTCCTAACCCAGGGAGTGTTTTGATACTAAATGTGTCTCCTTGGTGAGGTCAAAGGCAGTGGCAGCAGTGCTACTGGTTCAGAGGCAGCCTGCTGCAGTGTGCTACAAAACCCAAAAGTACGCTCAGCAATAACAAAAGCATTAACCGCTGACCCACAGCCTGGTGAAATTCAATCCCACCATTAGGCAAACATGAAAATGAGATCCCAGAGGAAGGAAGGTTCAGATGTTCAAGACCAGAGAAGTTGGGTGAGGAACACAGAGGAGATGGAAGCTGTTGCAGACTGAGGGGAGAGAAGGGGAGGTTGCCAGCTCAGCGGTAGGATCTTTTAATACCATAAATTTCAACGTGGCCTCAGCAGTCAGTGTTTTTGCTTCACTTTGGAACAAAGCAAACTGAAATGATTTACAAGATGGATGCCTTTCAGCATTTTTAGGGACATGTTTAATGTGGTAGGGTTTGATTTCCCAGGGGTTACTTCAGAGCCTCATGTTTCTAGGTTTGTTTTAAGTCTGATGTTTTTGTCCATGTGTAGGTGCTCACCACAGGGCTGTAATAGTTCAGGAGCCTGGAAGAACTAAGTCCCCAAGTCTGACTCAGTTTTATCTTGTGTCAGCTGGTTACACATCTGTGTTTCAGTAGTGAGCCGTGGGTCTGGGTGCTCTAAGTTTGCAGCTATTGGAGGTACGGGGCTCTGGCAGGACTGCACACTCTCAGTTGTCATTATTGGGCCTTGCTTTTCTTCCCCAGAACACACTGACTGCAGAGGACCACTCTCCTGAAGACAGTTTCACCCTGAACCCCGAGGAGCAAGGAGAATACCCCGATCTCCAGGCTGCCCACCGACCATTTCCTAAGGAGCAGTTCAGGCAGGAGAACGGGCATACGTCCTTGCAAAGAGATGGACCCAGGTCTTTCCTCCTGGACCTCCCAAACTTCCCTGACCTGTCAAAAGCAGATATCAATGGGCAGAATCCCAACATTCAGGTACAAATTTATGTTAACATCTGACTTTTTTATAACTTTACACGAAGCTATTTTGCTGAGCCAAGACGACTTTCAGCCTGGCTTCCGTGACGGGCAGCCAGAACAATCTGGCTCTACCAACAGAGGGTGTTCATAGTACAATATAATGTCATTATATATAAAACATATATAATACATACTTCTCCTCTGTGAGTCAATGCACATATTGCAAGTTGTTTCTGAATTTCTCCTTGGATGGTGTCGATTGCATAAGTGTGGAGATCAGTGTAGACCTGATTGTGACACTAAACCCGTCTTTGATTGTCATTTTGGAGCATATTACCTTCACTGAAAATAAATGGGTTTTTTTAATTTCTGCCTTCAGTTTACTGTTGTAAAATTTGTTTGTGAACAGATTTGCTTTTTGTATGCTATTATGAAATGCAACCATCCCCAAAGGCTGACAGAGAACGAGTCTTTCAGTTTCAGCTCAAAACACATTCCTCTGTATGGAAGTGAGACTTAGATTTAATTTCTGCAGCAGCTGCATGTAGTATAAAAAAAAAAAAAAAAAGTTGTCTGCAAGAGACTTTGTTATATGTTATTCCTCAAACTGTTCTTGGGTTTGGAACAGCCTCTTACAAGCCACTTGCATCTTGAAACTTCAAGGATCGGAAAGAGGAAAAAATGAGTGATTTGTTTTTAATTCAGAGCCTTAAAGCAAAATTGGCATTAATAGGCAGTCATTTTAACCAGAACAATAAATTCAAATGTTGTTCTGCCTAAGATGTGCTTATAAAAACAATGCACTAGTAGATCTGGTTTTCTGGTTAAATTAATTCCTGGCTTCTTATAGTCCCCCAGCCCACAAAATTACCGTCCTTTTGATATGTCTGAGAAGTACGTATGTAACGATGTAATAGATCTGCTGGGGAGAGGCCAACGTGCTTAAGAGGGCTGGAGCACCTCTGCTCTGCAGACAGGCTGAAAGGGCTGGGGTTGTTCAGCCTGGAGAAAAGAAAGCTCAGGGGAGACCTTAGAGCACCTTCCAGTGCTAAAGGGACTCCAGGAGAGCTGGAGAGGGACTTTTTACGAGGGCACGGAGTGATAGGGCACGAGAGAATGGCTTTAAACGGCAGAGGATAAGTTTAGGAGTTTTAGGAAGTAGTTTTAGGAAGAAATTCTTTACTCTCAGAGTGGTGAGGCTCTGGCACAGGTTGCCCAGAGAAGCTGTGGCTGCCCCATCTCTGAAAGTGTTCGAGGCCAGGCTGGATGGGGCTCTCAGCAACCTGGTCTGGTGGAAGGTGTCCCTGACCATGGCAGGGGAGCAGAATGAGATGATCCTTCAGACCCCTTCCAACCCAAACCAGCTGATGACTCCATGACTGGGTGAGAAGAAGCTGCCTCCACAGCACCACTCCCTCACATTCCCCATAGAGGAGTTGGAACATTAGGAAGTCTCACAGATTTGGGTCAAGGGCAGGTCTAATACTTGACGGGCCGAGGGAGTAAACGTGTGCAACACGTGGTGATGGAACACATCCCTGGTGCTAGGAGAACCATTCCAGAAAGCTTTAGGAAGGGAAGGTTGGAAGCTGTAGGGGCCCCAGATTGTGGCATGAGGCAAATCGTGCAGCATCACTGTTTGAACAGTATGTAAACCTCAGAGGAGGACAGGAGGAAAACAAAAACCTTCCCTGAGTGGTGACAGCATACAATGTTTAGACACAGGGATAAAAGAGATGGGAACAGTTCCCTGGCCTGTCTTCATAGTAGCTGCTGCTGCCATGACCACTTTTTCTACCACCTGATCTTGGAAATGTGTCAGCAACTATGTCAGCAGTTTTTCTGGACTCTGAGAACTAAGAAGGCTGCTCCTTTAAACTGGAAAGGGGCAACACTGATCCCAGAGCTCTTGTGCACAAGGATGAGCCCTTTCAGAAACAGGCTCCCTAAGTTCTGTATTTTATTTACTCTGAATTTACTCTGCTTACTTAGGTGCGTAAATAGTCATCACACAAAGCTTCTTTAAGTTCTTGGTTGACAGTCTTACAGCTGGTCAAGCCTCACGGAGATAAAACTCCCATTAATTCCTTACAGAGTCAGAGAAAGTTTATTTTTTTGCCTAAAGGTTGTAAAAGTTGGCCTACTCTTCTACGAAAAAGCCAGGATTATAGTGAATTCTTGCTTGTTAAACAGTGCTACACTGACCTGAACAGAAATAGTGACACTTGTTGACTTGCAAATTTCTCATCAGCTATTTGGCAGGTGAAAACAGAATTAATGCTTATTTTTCTTTTTGCACAGTGGCTCCCAGATTTGTAAGTTACAATCCTGGGAGTGTTGATTTAAGGAGTCCTCCTAGGACTGAGAGGTCAGAGAGGAGAAAACAGCCTCTGTTTTAAGATAGCACAATGGCCACATTTTCTTCTCAAAGACTCAAAACCTCTTTTTCCTTCTACTGCAGAGACTAAAAATAACATTTTTTTTAATGGAAATTATACCCGGGGAATTAAAAATCCAAGAAAGAGGCATAAAATTCTTCCAAAAAAGCAAGTGGAAAAGATACTCCAGTGAGTTCTCTTTAGGGCCATCCCTTCTCTGGTTCCTGTGAGATGGCACTTGCTGTATCATGCCCTGGTATGTGCACTTTTACTGATGAACTGGTGAATATCAGAACAGCATCAGAGGAACTCAGATTACCCCAGGTACCACCATATTTATTAGATGATAATGTAAGCACAGCAGACTGTCTCCAGAAAACCCTCAGAAGCAACAGTCAGAGCTGCAGTAACCCAAACGAAAATGACTCTTTGCATACAAGAGCAGGACAACCCTTTCTGGCCTTCCTGTGGTGTTCTAGCCTTGTAAAATCTCCCATCATTTAAAGTGGCATCTTATGCCTCAGCTGTGCTTCCACACTGGTTGTTGAGAGTAACCACAGTAGCTGCTGTTGAGCACAGACTGTCTGCTTGGTTTGGGGTATTTATTTTTTTTTTTTTTCGTTA
>VWYO01022404.1:4459-33739 GCA_013400275.1 Rhadina sibilatrix | reverse complement strand
GTGAGCACAGACTGTTTTCTTGGGTTTGGGTATTTATTTTTTTTTTTTTTTCGTCATTTTAGCAATTCTGACAATGCCTGGAAGACTTCTAGATGAGAAAGTGATTACAAAAACTGATTACACTTTTTTTTTTAAATTTCCTTTCACAAGTGGAAAATCTCTGCTGCCTAGGTTTGCACTTGTTTAACAGAGCAGCCAAGGGATGCAGAACCTGTAATTGGTCAGGGTTATTACTCAAAGTCAGAATTGTTCTTTCCCCTGAGTAGCAGAATGCACTCATGTGGGAGGTGTACAGGAACCTGCCTATTTTCCATTTCTGATGGGTTTTTCTTGTCTGTTTCAAACAGCCTTCTACAGCCTCTCCACTCTTTGCAGCCAGCCCTCTGTTTGGAGCCAGATGTTTCAACCTGCAACTGAACTCTTGCTCTTGTCCCTCTCCTTTTCTTTTCCCTTTTGGTATCCCAGGTTTGCAGCAGGGACAGGGAGTGTGCTGCTCTGTTGTTGCACTGCTTTGCTGCTTCCCTGGCAGTGCTTGACACCATGACAAACAAGCAGAAAAGGGAAAACTCATAGAGCCATAGAGTGGGTTGGGTTGGGAAGGACATTCAAGGTCATCTAGTTCAAGTCTCCCTGCCACGGACAGGGACACCTTCCACTGGATTCTGATAATGCCTGGAAGACTTCTAGATGAGAAGGTGATTACAAAAACTGATTACACTCTTTTTTTTATTATTTCCTTTCACAAATGGAAAATCTCTGCTGCCTAGGTTTGCACTTGTTTGACAGACCAGCCAAGGGATGCCTGTGCAGAACCTGTAATTGGTATTTAGAGCCCTGTCCAGCCTTGTCACACCTCCAGGGACAGGGAGTTCACAGCCTCTTTGGGCAATAAGTGCATTTTGTTGATATTAATGCTCCTCACTTAACTTAGATCTTGGTCAAGTTTCATGACCAATAGAGCTGAAACACAGCTGGGCGAGCTCCAGTTATAATGGATGTGTTAAACATTTTGATGAGTTGACGTGTTCTGGGTGAAAACTGCACAGAAACAGGTAGGATTCCTGATTAAAACCATATTGATAACCATGTTAAATGATAGGAGTGGTTTTAAACCAGAAGAGGTTAATGCCTGCTTGGTCTTTGTAGCTTGCCACGAGGCCTGAGGCCATATCCACCAGTGACACCCCTCCAGTGCTGCTGTGTTAGCTTTGTTCCCTACTTGTTACCTATTTTCTCTCTTTGATACCCACTGGGTTACTACTTTCTCTTAAAACCTCCCAGTCTAGGAACACATGCAACTACAGAGAAACAAGGCTGTGTGATCTGCTTTGGAAGAAGAGCTGCAGACCTCAGCTCTTCTCTGGCTTCACCCCATGGCCACTTCCCTCACCTCCACCTGCGTCCTAATGTCACTTTTCACACATTTTATTAGGGGTACTTTTTATCTATCATTTACATTTGCCATTTGAAGCTGCTGGTTTCACTGCATTGGAAAGCAACACCCTCTTGGTGTTGTCACAGGAGCCTCCACAGGCTCTGACCAGTCCTGCCAGTCTCACCTCTAATTTAGCACGGGGAGAGCTGGAGGGCTCCAGCAGTGCTTGTTTCTTGCAAGGCCTGTAGGGTTTAATCCCTTGAGGTGGTGGCAGAGCAGTTGCTGCCCTGCAGGAGCTGGGTGTTCCTCTGGCCAGCTGGAGAGCCTTGTGTAGGCAGAGCTGAGGGGCCGAGGTCCAGCCACTGTCAATTCCAGAGCTGTGCAGGTTTCTTTATGCTGTGCTGCAACCAGAGCTCACTGCAGAGTGCAGAATTCACAGCCAGAACCACGTTTTTATTTCTGGGGTTCATCAGAGACTGCAAATTGGATTGACGACATTAAACAGAAATTTCAGGTCTCAATTCTTGTCTTTTTTACTCTCAACAACATTGACAGTAAGAAAGAAGAGAAACATTTTCTTCTTTACTCTCCACAAAGTTTAAGGGACCCTCACTTTTCAAGTCCTAAAAACTGTTCTAAGTGACGTGACACAACCAGCAGTAAATTAGTGTCACTGCTGATAGCATTTTAGTTAAAATTATGTGATGTAAAGCCAGATTTACCATTTCAATCTCTTATGCTGAACTTGTTTCTGTTCCCCTGTTACACTTACCTCATGGCTGACTTGCACATCTCTATCTTACCAGAAGGGCAAGTTCTGTATTGAAAATTTGCATCGATTGCATGAAAGAAGCAGGATAGCAACGTTGTAGGATCCGCTGCTTGCACAATATCACAAACATAATCCTTCCTGAAACATAATCTTCCAGTCACTTAGGGCAATGTTTACACCAGCAAAGTGAATTCAGAAACATTGTCTCAGTAAACAGGACGAAGAACACAGAACTTTGTGTGCACTCCAGCAGGCTGGGATAATATTTATCTTCTGTATATTTTTGGCCAGGAGAAAATTGGATGTTGGTGTCTGGAGACATCTGTGCGTGATACACTTGTTTCATTAGAAATTGACTGCAAATCTGTTGTTTTAATGTGCTTATGCCAATTGCTTTTAACAGTTTTCAGAGGAATGTCCTTATTCCTAGCTCGTACAACCATAAAAGAAGTGGCTTTATTTTAGGTTTGGATGCTTCTGGGGATGATTGTGGATTTATACAAGAACTGTGTTACCACAGATATTTTGGGAAGCTTGGGGGAAAAAAAGAATCTGTGCAGTTTTGATAATCACTGGAAGAAGAAATCAGCTTCTAAAATGGTCTCCAAGATAGAATTGCTAAACCAGATCTATTTTTTAATTTTTAAGAGAACATGTTTTTGTTGGAGTACTTATACAGCATGAAAGCTTTTCCAGAGCTTCTCTAAACGCCTGGTTTTTATTACTCTAGTTCTTGATCTTTATTCTCTAGTTCTTGATTTCTTCATTCCTTTTTATAAGCAGCCCCCAATGTAGAAACTGATCAAACAAGTTACGTGTTTCAGTGCCATGTATGTGCACAAGTGTGAGGGTAAGTGCAGTCACAGACTAACACTCTAAGTACTGGGAAGAACTCAGTGAAAGCTCATTTTTCAAAATTTTAGACCAGGATAAGGGAGCAATTGCTCACCTGAAACAGCAGCCTCTTCTCACAATTCTGCCTGAACTTCTGGGCCATAGAGTGGAGGAGGGATTACTAGGATTATGCACTGCTTTCCTCCCTGCCTCTGGAAGGTCCATTAAGCCAAGTCCCTGAAAACCCCAGAGCCGATTGAAGCTGGCTTCCAATTTCCAAGAGTGGCAGTTCAGACAATCCCAGGATTCTTTACAGAATTTCTTTCACTGTATGATTTTTATGCCACAATAAACACCTTGGTAATCAGAGCTTAAAGCGGTGGAGAGGGGAACATAGGTATGTGTCAGACTACCACACTGGATTCTGCTTCTGCTGGTTTGGGTTTTTAAATTGGCTGTGTGTTGGAAAACTCATTCTAGAGGCCTTTCTAATAAGTTTCCTCAGAGGTAAAAAACCAGACTGAAGTGGCTGATTGCACAGGTATGTTTTGGAAGTAAGTTAGTGGCAGTCCTGCTGGAGGTCTGATGGGGTGTGGTGACTCTGGATGTGTGTGTGTTCCACCTTTCCTCACCAGTGTAGCACCAAGCTCAGCAGATGTTTCTCTGTCCCTGCAAACCCTCCTTTCCTTAAGCTGACTTGGCACCATCAATCATTATTTACAATCAAGTTCCTGTGGTTCTTCAGATTGCCCCCGGCTGAAATAATGCCAGTTCAAGCTGATTGATTTTCACACAGCTAGAGATTATCAAGGCAAATGGGGCAATTAGCTTTTTTTTTTTTTTTTTTTTCTTTTCAATCAGGGGGTTTGGGGTTTTTTTCCACTTTGCTGAGTCATTGCTCAGAGAGTAAGTGTGGTCCTAAAAATACTTGCTGCTGAAGTACTAGAATTGTACTGATTTCCAGGTGGGGAGTACTAAAGCCCCACCACTGGCAGTGTTTGCCACTCAGTAAGGAGATTTCCTTTCAGTTATTGTGAAAACTCTGTTTTGCTTGGATAGAGGGAACAATTTTGAATCCCTGGACTGACTCTGATGTTTTCAAGCTTATGAAATCCATTTTAATTCTTGGTCTGTAAAAACTGAGGTTTAATGAAGTAATCATTCCCATTCCATATTTAGGCTAGGAGTGGAATACCCCTTGTGTAAAGATGCTGTTGGGCTGACAACTGCACTTTCTCTTGCCCTTGCTCTTTTTCCCAGTGGAGCTTCATAGTAGCCTGCAAGTTTTTTTCATTTTGGTGGCCTGGTCTGTGGTAAAATGCAAAGCATGAAATAGGTTCAAAACCTCCTGTCTCCAAAGAAAGAATGTGTGGGCATTGTTTGTGTTTGCAGCTCTGAAGATATGGCAGTTCTGCTTTGCTTCCTATGTCACACTCTGTGGATCACAAGTAGCTCTCACCTTTTCTATCTTCTTGTGTGTCTTGTGGTTTTACTAATAACAATTGTATAAAAGTAATCTTTTATGCACAACTCCCACCCACAGAGCTGTGTAAATGACTTTTAGCGTAATAGTACATTATTTCTGTTTTATACAACCTGATTTTCATTGTGTGCCATCCTGAAAGACTGGGAATGCCTCCGTACCTATTAAACATTGTAGATCTATCTGACAGTCACTTCTGGTTGTTGAGCCAGTCTAGTGTAACCACTGAGCCACATTAGCATGAAACATCAGAGCACTTTATGATCTGTCTGTGGCCAGGCAATGCTAGCATGACACAGAGGCAAGGTTTCTGGTGGCTAGTCTCTGCTTCTACCTAAATAGCCACCTATATGCATACACAGTATTTATCCAAGAGTTTTACAATTACACATTGTTCAGCACAGAAAGCAACAATCAAGGGTTGCTCCTATGATATTGACATTTGTGATGTCTGTGAGGGAATTGGGCAGCAAACTTTGAATTTTGGTTCTGGGCTTCTGTTAGAAACCATAAACAGGTTGACCATAACAGGTCATTATACCCTTCCAGCATGACAAAAAGACCTACTTTAGAGGGCTTTGCAGCAAGTGGCTTACTCAGCAATGGTCAGAGGAGCTGCTGGCTCCCATCATTGCCACAAAGTGTGGTTTCATGCAGCAGTAACAGCTGGCCTGCTGCCAGAGGGGCAAGACAGATGCAAACCCAGAGATACCTGGGCTCTGCACCTTGACCTTCACACACATGGCCTTGCTTATCTTGAGTCTGCCCAAGTCCTTGGAACAGGCTCTGCACACTGGTGTGCTTCATACTTGCCTCAAATTCAGCCTCAACACAAAGTACAGGTTTGGTTTTCTTTTTCCTGGTCACGTATGCTAGGCTCCAAACACGTTTTCCCAAAAGGCAGAAAATTCTGCTGCAAAGATTTTAGGCACAGCATGGGTGATTATTTTGTGCAGGATTTTCCCCAGCCTCGCTTCCAAGGTCTGATCCAGCAGAGGTAGCAGAAGGAGTCACTCAGCCTCTGCGCCTCTCTGGGCTCAGTAATTCACCTGTGGTTTTACAGCGTGCGAACCCCGTGGCACTGCCCAGCCCCTGGGCCAGGCAGAGCCTTGCCTTTGCCCTGGCTCGGAGGAGGAGGAGGCACTGACAGTCAGGCTGGTCTGTTCTGAACCCCACAGGTGACCATCGAAGTGGTGGACGGCCCCGAGACGGAGGCGGACAAGGAGCTGCAGA
The DNA here is from genome assembly GCA_013400275.1 of Rhadina sibilatrix. Taxonomy (NCBI): domain Eukaryota; kingdom Metazoa; phylum Chordata; class Aves; order Passeriformes; family Phylloscopidae; genus Rhadina; species Rhadina sibilatrix. The sequence continues at coordinate 28,042 of VWYO01022404.1, read as the reverse complement.
AGGAGAGCAGCAAGCCCAGCTGGCCAGCCCCGTCGCCCGGCTGGAGGAACTGGTGGCAGAGATCCTCCACCTTGACTCGCATGAGCAGCGGGGACCAGGACTACAAGTACGACAGCACTACTGAGGACAGCAACTTCCTCAACCCCCTGGGTGGGTGGGATGGCCATGCACCCGGTCACCGGGCCTTCGAGTCCAAGGAGCAGCCGGAGTACGGTAGGTTTGTGTCCCCAGGCACCTCGGGGTGGTGGAAAAAACAATGTGGGGGAAAGGAGGATGGCGAGGCACGGAGGATGGAGAGCAGGCCAAGCAAAACAGGGTTTTTTCGACGTGTGGCTTTGGTTCATCAGCTTTCAAATACAAATCTGTGCAGATGCACAGGCTGTGCTGTGGTAGCTGCATTCCACCAGTAAGTCTATAATCTTGGAGATCATACCAGTTGTCCCAGAAGAGGGCCCTTTTTTTAGTCCGACGTGTGCTCTTTTTTTTTTTTTCGGAAGTAGAGGAAACAAGGTTTCATATTTATTTTTAGAGCAAGGGTAGGGACAAATTTAGAATCGCGCGGTGGTTTGGGAACCAGAATATAACCGTTGGATAAATAAGCAAGGTCTGAAACGTGGTAGTGTTTGGTGGATACACAAATAGGATGAGCTGTGTTGGTGCATGTGTGGGGAGTGGCATGTGCAGCAGGAACATTGTGTATTTGCGTGTGTAATATTCTTCCAGATGTGTCGCGGGGAAAACAATTGTTTTCAGCTTGCTGTATGAAAACAGTTGCAGAAACTAGAAACAGAGAGGAGCTGCAGCTCTTCCCTGCCCTGACAGGCTGTGACTATCCCCATGGGAATGACCCAAGGGAGGTGAGCTAAACTGTGCTCACAGGAAGCTCAGAGCCCCTTGAATTTAAGTTGAATTTAGGTTAATTTAAATACAGACAACTTTTAGTCAGAACAAGGTGTCAAAGCCACGGTACTTTTACCCTGGCATTTCTGTTGCTATTCCCCAGATGCTGCAGAGTGCCTGGGTGAAACAAACTTATTTTTCTCATGATTTGGCTAACTTGAAGTACTAGACTCTTAAAAATCAAGTGAGAGTTTTTATGGAATGGTGTGTTTAAACACATACATATGTATTAAATTTTGTGGCCAGAGGATTATAGTCTATCCCTTCTTTTTGCACCTACATTTACTTGCGGGCAGGGTTTATTGCCAAGAATTCATATCTTAGGTAGTTATTCATTTAAATCAAATAAAATTGCTTTCACAAATAATTGTGATAGTAAATGTAGTGAGAATTACAAATACGAAAATAGGAAGAACAGGTTGAGCTGCAGCTGAAAATCTAACGTGGTATATCCTGTAGTGTGCTTCATAGTGCAGTTTAAACACTAGGTAGGTAGGTCCCTGCTGCACAGCAGAGCATCCAGCTAACTGGGAACACCTCTGGGCTTTCTGTGTAACCTAAAATGTTGGCCTTGTCCAGGAGGATGTAGCAGCAGATCCTGCCCATGAGGGATGTAGATGTTCCACCCACTGACATGTTCACACCTTTCCTGTGTGTGTCTCTCTCTCCTCCTGCCACTGCCAAGAGCTTTCCCTGCCCTTCCTGAGCCTCCTGGGCTGGGCTGTTTGACAGGCATGCTCACCTGCCCTGCTTCTTGTGGAGATAAAAGAGTTGTCAAAGGGCTGGGAAGAAGAGCAGAGCCAGGCATAGAGGGCAGATCACATTTTCCTGAGACATCTGATGCCTTTCTGGACTGTCGTGGTGCCTGCCTGCGGGCAGAATCTAAAATCCCAGAACCACAGCTCTTGCACACTGACATTAGCCATGTTCACACCCACGTCCCACCACGGCCACCTGATCCCACTGTGGTGTCCATCAGCTGTGTCAGAAAAGGAGGAGAAAACACAAAAAGGTCCTTGCCTTCTGTGAGGAACTCACATCTAGGCAGCTTGCTCTGAGTGAGATATATAACCTTCCCATCCTCCGGGCAATAAATGTTTAATAGCACCCCACGGAGTTGTTGTCAGTCATTACATATGGTACAAATCAGGTTACGTGTTCTACCAAGCAGCTCAGGAAGCCCACAGACAGCAGGGCCCTGGGGGAGCAGGAACTGAGTGTAGCACAGAGGCCAGGGGAGGCAGGGATCCTCCCTGGGTCTGGCTGTGGCTTAGGTACTCCTACCTAGAGCTGCAGAGCAGGGCTGCCTCAGAGCCACTAAACCGGATTTTGCTTGGCTACCAGTGGTGGTGTAACCCAAAGGAGCTACGGCTGCAAGTTTTACTGGCACCACGGGGTCAGTAAAATATGTCCTGTAGGTTGCAGTGAAAACCATCAAACCAAATGTTCCCTCAGCTGGAGGGGGGCCAGTGGGAAGGCAAGAAGGGTGGGATGGGTTCATGGGCTTGGTTTGGTCACCTTCTCACAGTGGGATGTGCAGCAGTTTACCCAGCACACAAAGGAGGCTGGTTCTGAAGAGTTGAGGTCCTCACAGCCTGTGTGGTGCAGACCTGGTGCCCAGTGGCTTTGGCTGTCTACCAGGAGGGAATAAAATCATGTTTCTTTTTCAGAAGGTGCCTTCTAGTAAATAGTCAGATTTGATGTTGTTTAATAATTCACATGAAACACTAAAAATTGCATGTTGTTCTTGGTGCAAGAAGAACCTGTTCTTGGTGCAAGAGAAGCCTTGGTCCCTGTTCTGATAGCAGCATTCCTGAAATATCTGTTCCCTGTTCAAGGGACTGAACAGCAAAATTGTGATTTTCACTCACGACCCTTAGCTTCCCATAGCCCAACAACACGCATCTTGCCCAAAAAATTGAGTATTGTCCTGCTACTGTTGTGTGTTTCGAAGAGATGAAAAAGAAAACTCAATTTATCCTTTGCCTGGTTAGTCTGTGGTCCACAAGCACATTCCTATATGCAGGGAAATGACGTGAATAGATGTGTGCTGTTAGTTCATGACCCAGCTTTGCAGCTGAGGATCCTCAGCTGCCAAAAGGTCAAAAGAGAAAGGAAATATTTTTTCAAATAATGTTGCACGCATTTCCCCGAGGAGCACCAAGTGTGAAAACCATTTAAACAGCAGGCTTGCGCCTGGCGTTCGGCCCAAGCTTCAGGTAGAGACATCTGGATCCCATTCTTGTTTTGCCTCCCTAATAAGAAACACCACACAGTAGTTTTTGGGTAGCGGGGGTTTTCGTGTCCTGGCCTCCCTGCTCACTGTCTGTCCTCTCCCAGATTACATGGACGGCGAGGGCGACTGGAGCCCCTGGTCCCCGTGCAGCGTCACCTGCAGCAGCGGCAGCCAGAAGCGCACGAGGTCCTGCGGGTACGCCTGCACCGCCACCGAGTCCCGCACCTGCGACAGGCCACACTGCCCAGGTGGGAGCCACTGCTGGGGGGCTGCTGCCAGGGGTTGTGGGGAGAGGTGGCCAGGGCTGGGGAGAGCCCTCCTCCTGCTCACGGGAGCCCGGGGCCGTGCGCTCCGTGGCGAGGTGCGGGCTCCGGTGGGAGAAGTTTTCAACGCTGTCCATTCGTGGTAGTGATTCACTGCTAGATGCAGTCCACCGCCCCCTGGGACTTAGGAGACAAGTACAGGCTCTCCTTAGGTCATGGCAGTCGTTTTTGGGCACAGGCGTTCTGTGTTCCAAAGGGTGTAATCTACTCCCTCGAAACAAATTTGGAGCTGTTTTGGAATTTCAAACCAGCTGTGCTGTTACCTCAGTGAGCTCCTGTTTTGCTGTGCAGGGAATGGCATTGCCTGCATGGTCAACAGGGATGAAGGAATGTACAGTTTTGGCTTGAATCTATTCAGAAAATATGGCTGAGGAGCCTTGCCTTAGCTCCTATCCACTCACAGGATTTGACATTTGAAGTGTCCTTACCATCACACAGTCTTCCCTTTGGCAAAATCAGGGCTGGGCACTCAAGCCTACCAAATTTGAAGCTGCTATGGAAAACTTTTTTTTTTTAAATGTTGCTGTGTGTTTGAATTTAAGCCAATCTGTCATGCAGTAGCTGCCACAATGCAGGGGATAGGTGCAAGTTCATTACTTCCCAAGATCAGAGAGAAGCAAAAACACAAATTGTGGTGGTATGCATTACTCTCAGTTTACTTAATGACTCAGAAAGGCAGGAATTCTTAAACTGGAAGTCAGGCCTTTTTTAATGGGAAGTGAAATGTCAGCAGTGCTGGAGAGGAGGCTTAGAAGACTTGGTGAGAGAGTTGGAGAGAAGTTTCTCACTCACAGATAGATTTGTGTCTCCATTGCAAAGCAACAACTGCGAGACAGTTCAGGGAAAAAATGTTTCTGCATGCTCTCATGCATCCTAAAACCTCAATAATAAGGAGTTAATTCCAGAAGAAAGGAAGTAATCCCCAGTTATATTCTCTAGTATTTATTACCAGCTAGCACCACCAAAAAGTGGCAAGCTTGAAAGAATATATTATGTCATATAACAGACCTCCAACGATCAGCAAGCAAAATATATTCACTCTTTGAGGCTGTGCTGACATTTTTGAAATTACAAGGTCAAAGCTCAGCTTCTGCCGTTTATAATTCCAGCAGTGAATTACTGCCTTGTAATGGGTTCTTGGGTATCTATTATTCTACATCTAGAGCTGGAGTTAAGGCAAAACCCTACGATAATTTTATTGAAAATTGGCCTGAGGCTGTTTTGAAGCTTTGCAAGCCACTATTATGCCCCAGCTCAGGAGATAGGAGAAAGTTCATTGGCAAGAAGATGGATGGTGAATAGACTTCATTATTAACCATATGGTTATCACTTATTATAAAGATCATTCTTCTCTCCTTAGAGGTCTTTAATTCAGTGGAGAGGAAAGGAAAAAAAAAACCTCTAAAACCTATTTGTGTTAAGCCCACATGGCACAGAAACGTTAGGTGGGTCAATAGGCTGAACCAAAGCAGCAACAAAAGGGCGTTTACTTTGTCAAGATTGTTTTTCTGGCAATCTCTGTGTCTCTCTACTGATAGCAAACAATCAACTGGAGGCTGCTAGTAAATCCTGATATGTTGAGATCCTGGTATTTTATTTGACAGCTGTAAGTGGTGGGGATGGAATTGCTTGGAGAGGTTGGTTATCTCTTGCCTACTCACACCTTTCAACTCCCTGGCACTGGGAGAGACCAACAAGCACCAGCCTTCCTGTAAGAGCATCATTCTTCCTTGAGAAATGGTTGCCCACAATCAGAGATGAACTTCCTCACCTGTCTGCAGGCCTGTCCCTCTGTTTTACTTTGTTAACAGCACAGATTCCTTGGTCACTATGGTTTTAAAGGCAACAGTCCAGCAGCAAGTTCAGAACGCTTCCCTGCCAAAAACAAAGCACCTTGCAGAGCCCGGGGAAGGAGGGGTGGCAAGGGGGGGAGCTGGTTTTGTTGTGTTTTAGTGGGAAAGCAGCAGCACCACTGACATGTGTTTGTCACAGGGATCGAAGACACCTTCCGGACAGCTGCCACTGAAGTGAGTTTGCTTGCAGGCAGCGAGGACTTCAACGCAACCAAACTGTTTGAAGTTGGTAAGCAGCCTAGTCAATCCTTCAGAAACAGATAGGAGACTTCTGTAGGATTTTCTCTAGTCCTGTGGGATCGAGATGCTGAGTTTGGCCTTGAAACTGTCAATAGTAGCAGCCGTTTATTGTCTTGCTTATGTTTGTGATCTGAATGTTTGCTTTGGTCATAATATCTTTCTCCCCTTAAGTCCTGTGCTTGTTTCATCATAAAAGGGTAATTTGTTGTCCTAATTCAGAAAGGAGCTATAAGACTCCACACTAATGGGCGGGGGGAGGGGGGGAATCAAGCACTCTTTATTATTTTACTGAAATAGCCTCGAATGGAAGACTCTATAAAAGCATTTTAAATACGGCTGTCACATTAAAAAAAAAAAACAAAAAGGGCAATGGTTTTTATGAGCATGCATTGCTTTTATAGCTCTGTGGGCTGCAGTGGGGGTAGCCAAAGCAATTTTATAGGGCATGGCTTGATTCTGAACTTTCTAAAACCCAATCCAACATCTGCAATGTTCTGATTTCATCCCCTAAATGAAACCATAGTGTGGCCACTCAGAGACACTGGATGCTGGATTAATTGAATAAACAGTGTAACCCAGCACCTCCCTCCTATGGTGGCAGAGCACAGCAGTTAATGACAGCCAGGATGAGACTCTTTAAGGAGATAGAAAAACAGGACACCCATCACTAAGTAAATACTTTGCAAGAATGTGTGCTGTGAGAGTTTTAGGTCCCAGTTAGTTACTCTCCTGCAGGGTCTTCTTAAGTAAGTGTGGAGCAAGATATGCAGAGAGTGTTTGACTGCCCATAGGATGATATAGACACCTTAAATAATGTTTTAGGTAGGAGGTGTTTACCTGGATTCTCCCAAGAGTCTTGCAAAATAATAAAGTGCTGGTATTAAATATGCTACTGGTCTACAAATCTCTTTAATCCCAGCTATACGTCATGGCTCTGGTGCCATAAACTCCTGCTGATGAACAGCCACTCTGATGTTTTGTCACATATGCCCTTTTAGAACCTGAATCACTGTTGGCTTCATTTGCCAGCTGAGGTGTCAGTCTCTGTGTTTGAACTGCAGATGCTTGAGATATTCCTTTGGAAAGTGGATATCAAATAGAAAAAAAGTATTTGTCTTTTTAAAGAAAGACTGAATTAGGGCCTAAAACGAACTTCAGAAAGAGTAATCCAGGCCTTGCTTGCCATATTGGAATCTCTAGCATCACCTGAAACAATCCTTCAACATCTGACTGCCATTTTTCCTGTTGAGTGTGTTCTGACTAAGGGTTCCAGCTGGAGACTGGAGCCAAATCACTGTGATTTCTCTTTCTGTTGCTTGTCAACCCATGGTAGCGTCTCTTGTGCCACATGGGGGTATCACTAGCTTAATTAGAATTTGCCAGGTAGAAGGAGCATCACAGATTCCTGCTGGCTTGGTTCTGCACTGTAACTCAGACTAGCACTGCCTGAGGCACTGAAGTCAGTCACACCTGATTTCTTTATCTGACAAGGCAGCACAGTAACACACTGTGGGCAGAGCAGCAAGCTGTGGCTGCCCTTCCTTTCTACAGCAGAGCACTGCTGCTGGGCAGCCACACCTTCACTCGCTTGTTGCCACCGATCACGCCGACCGGGATGCCGCTGAATGTATCTCAAGTTCCCATTTCCTGCCCTGAAACAGATACCGACAGCTGTGAGAGATGGATGAGCTGCAAGAGCGAGTTCCTGAAGAAGTACATGCACAAAGTGGTCAACGACCTTCCCAGCTGCCCGTGCTCCTACCCCAGGGAAGTGGCCTACAGCACTGCGGAGATCTACGACCGCCTCAAGAGGAAGAGCTTCCGCTGGAAGGACGCCAGCGGCCCCAAGGAGAAGCTGGAGATCTACAAGCCGACGGCGCGGTACTGCGTCCGCTCCATGCTGTCCCTGGAGAGCACCACGCTGGCGGCGCAGCACTGCTGCTACGACGACAACATGCAGCTGATCACCCGGGGCAAAGGGGCCGGCACGCCCAACCTGATCAGCATCGAGTTCTCGGCGGAGCTGCACTACAAAGTGGACATCCTGCCCTGGATCATATGCAAAGGGGACTGGAGCCGCTACAACGAGGCCCGGCCTCCCAACAACGGGCAGAAGTGTACAGAGAACCCGTCGGACGAAGACTACTACAAGCAGTTTCAAGAAGCAAGGGAGTACTGAGAGGACTTGCCTTTTCTTCAGATGCAAAATAGCATTCGTTTCCTGAATGCCAAAGAACTGGTGATGGCTGCTGCATTGGCCCCCCCTCCCTCCGACAGGGGCTGATCAGTTCCTTTCTAAATGAATGTACATAGTTGTAATATAATACATGAGTATTTTTCACAGTGTGTGTAATTTATAAACACGTATCTCTCTGCCTCACACACACCTATTTTTGCATACATAAGTCTCGTCCTGATAGGATTTTATACTGCAGTAACGTTCATGTAATAATGTGCATTTCGTTTTATTTCCCATCTGTAACCTAATGAAGGGGGTGGGGGGTAGCTGCCATCACCATCAGGCCCCAAGGCCCCAGCTGAGGAGGCACATATTTAAAAGTTGTTATAAACAATAGGATTGAAGAATGTACTCTTCCATATGGGAATGGTTTACAAGATTAATGCACCTACAGCATCAGTTTTCTCCATAATTGGTTTCATGACTAGTCATATCTAAGGAGGGAAGAATTTTTTTTTTTTTGGGAAGGGTAATAGTCAAAAGCAAATACAGAAAATCCCTAGCAATTTTTCTCTTGGAATTCTTCCTGTTACCTTCTAGCTCAGGTCTTTGCAGTCCACCTGGGGTAGGCTTGCAGGAAGATGTAGCTGTGGTTTTCCTATGGGACAGAAAATGTCCTGGTGCAGTGGTTCTGCAAGAATTACCAACAGCCCCCTCCTGGAGACATCTCTGATGTGAAGCTGCAGCTGTTGGAGCTTGCATCTCCAGAGCAGCTATCTGTGAACTGAGCATGCTGTAAGTCTTTGGAGGAGTGAGGGCAGAGAAGGAATCCATGTCAAAGGACCAAAAAGATCACAGTTCCTTCCCAGTTTTTAATATGAAGAATGTTTGGATCTGCTTGTTTCTTTCTTTTAAGAAAAGGAAGAAGTTTATTATTTTAGAGAACTATAAAAGTGGAACCCACAAGTTCCCTGGGATAAAAAATGCAACCAGCCCTTTTCCCCCGTTTTTCTCATGCTGAGTGCAGAGTGTCCTACAGAAGTAGCTATTCTTTAAGGGAAGCTTGCTGGGAGGAGCTACTGGGTGTCTTAAAAAGTCTTAATTTTTTAAAAAAGCTAGCATTATTTTTGTAAAGTATTTATTGAATTGTAACAATGACTCACATGTGGGATATATCTCTAACGTGAAAGGCTTCTGTAGATGGAACTTGATTTCCAAGAACATGGCTGTTGATAGGGCAAAGGTTTTATTTCCAAATTTTTATAAAGTGCAATTTTGCATACATAATCCTGTCATAAAGCAGCTCATATCTGCATTCCGATGAAAGATAATAGTTACACCCTGGGTAAATAAATACTTACAGTTCCATCCTGTGAAAGACTGCCTTGCTGCAAGTGTTCATTTGGAGAACTGAGGCTAAATGTCACCAGAGGAATGCTTGTTCTGGGGTTGTGTGGTCTGACACACGTCTGTGGAACCTCACACCGTGGTAAAGCCGAGCGGCATCGCCGTCGGTCTGAGCTCAAGGGTTCAGGACAGACACAAAAGGCAAATCCTTCTGCTACATACAGACACACACAGATGATATTTAAGGTCCCTTCCAACCCTTCAAACCCTTCTATGGTACCCTGTAAATCTTTTCCATGTCTCTGTTGGTCCGGTTGGTTGCGAGCTCAGGGATGGATGTGCATGATGCCCCTGGCATGGACACGGGCACAACAACCCCGCTGGTGTTGGTCTGCCCAGGTGGTGCAAACCAGGGGTTCAAAGGCAGCCTGGGCCATGCACACCCAGTCTGAGCCGTGCTGCAGAGCCCCAGCACTGTCCCCCAGGTCTCCAAAAACACAGCGGTCTGGGCAAAGCCACTGCACATCTGCTCCAGCAACTGCTCTGCTGAGGTTGCTGAGGTTGCTGCTCGGCAGCTGGAAAACTTGGCCAAGTCATAGGAGCATCCCAGATCCAGACCTGAGTAGGACGTGGATATGTTCTAGCACAAGCTGGTAGTAACAAAACATGGTTAGTTGAGCAAGAGGGTGAACATGGGGATCACCCCTTATTTTTTATAGAAACCAGATTTTGTAAATTCTTGCAAGGTCATACGAAGGCGCCACTAGCTCGTGGAGCCAGTTAAATTGACAGCAGATGGATGAAAGGCACAAGGAACCCCAGGATCACTTCATAGGAGGACAGGTATTTTCTTCAGGGAGAAAGCTCTGCTTCTTACTTAACAATGTGGGGGGGAACAACATTCTCAGGTTTCTCTGGGAGAGAGATGAGAGGGCCGTTGGTCACAATTCCTGAAATATAAAACACATCCCTGCCCTTTGTGGATTAGTAAATTATGGTGCTATTGAGAAATGCTACTACACTTTTAATACAGAACATAGCACATAAAGTGTCAGGGAAGGGGAAGAATTATTCTAATAAATGAAATGACGCACAAAGTTTCAAGTCTTACCACTCGTAATCTGCCAAGGCTGGAAACTCTGAGGGAAACAAATAACTTCTGATAGGACCTACTAGGTGTTTCATAGGATGAGTCCTGGAGTGCAGATTGAGATAGTCTGTTCTCCTAAGTAACAGCCTTTATTAAAAAAAAAGTCTGTCCTACTTCATAATAAATTACGGTCCATTCAGAGCTGGGCTGCTTATTTTATTTTCTCCTCTATTTTATTTATCTCCTTTCCAATGACCAAAATTGTACATGAAATGACTTTGTGTAGCAGACTTCAGCAAGGGGCTGGAGTTTACCATGGCCAGGTTTGGCTCCATCATTTAAGTATGGAACTCTTCATATTAGAACAAGACCCAAGGAAGGGTTTGTGGCTCACATTCCCAGGCACAGGCCAGGGGTTAGGAGAAGCTGTTGGTGTGTTTCTTACGTTACCACAGAACAGGCATATTGGAACACTCAACCAAAGATATGGGGGGAGGGTGGGGGTTGAAACAAGAATAACTGAACGGGCAAACTGAAACAGAGAACCAGTCAAGTCATCCAACTTATTTTTACCCCCCCGATCAATCAGCAGATACAAATTGCAGCACGGCTTCTGAGTCAAGTTGGTGGGAATGCATTAAGCTGGCACAGCTGCTGTGAAAGACGTGTGTGGAGCAGTGCCCCGAGGCAGCAGCCATCAATGGGTTGAATCGTACCTTTGATGGTTAAAAGGATGAGCGGGCCTGGCTTCACATGGCCCGGACAGCTGCTGAGCAGCAGAGTTCCACCAACATAGCCCACAGTGATGCATATGGGTTATGGGACAATATAGCCAAAACCAGAACCGTGCACACATCCAGGAATCCCCGCAGCCCTGCATTAGTTAGCAGCTGCTTTTCCCCCCTCCCGCTGTGCAGGCTGGTTAGCACTGTCAACACAAGGCGCTCTGTGGAAAAGCGCTGGTGAGCTGGCGGGGCTGCTGCAGATACAGCCGCCACGGTGAGGGCGTGGGGCTGGCTGCAGTGAGTTGCTGCTGCACCTGACGCCTACATCTGAGTGGGGCCAAGCCAGCTGAAGGCAGGAAAGGGGGAAATCTACCTTTTCCTGTTGAAGAACCTGCCTGAATGGTGGGGCCTTAGTGCCACGGTGCCTTACTGGTGGTGTCTCCCTGGTTGGCGGTGGGAAGGCGGCGAGGGAGAGCCGAGTGATGGCCCAGGGAGCTGCCCCTTCTGAGGAGCCACTGGTGCTCGCCCAGGCCTTCCCTTCCTCCCCTTCCTTCCTTCTCCATCAGGACACCCCTGGAGCCACCCAGCAATCAACATGGCTCACAGCAGCTTGGCTTTGGCTAACGCTCAGCAGCAGAGTCACACACTCACCCATCCCTGGAGAAAGTCACACTCAGGCTGGAGAGACCACGCAGAAACCAGGGCAGGGAGCTGTCAGGGCAGGGGGCCTGTTCATCCCCCACCCAGGCACGGCTGCTCTGCAGCTCCACTGTCACCCACAGGAGCATGCAGCACCCCACAAGGGGCAGTGGCATGGCGAGGCCCCTTCTCACCCAGAGGAGGAAATCTGTGAAACAGATACGGACAAACTCAGATTTCTTCACGTTCACTGCACCCACCTGCACAGGCACCAGCATGGCCACGTCCCTCCCCTCCAAACAAAAGCACGCTGAGGGGGGAGAGCATCAGCAGGAAGACCAGCAGAATAAAGATAACACTTTTCCCAGCAAACTGGAGTGAGTGTGTGCTGCCTCCTGGCTCCGTGGCATTTCTGTGCCAGCTGAGAGAGCTTGTGTTTTTCTATCACCCATTCCCCGCTTCTTTCCCTTTGTAACTTTTAATGGAAAAATGTGTGGGCAGTTTCCATTATGCCTGTGCTGTTTCAGACAAATTAAGGGGTTGGCTCAGAAATCGCCGGTTTCATATTTCATACAGAAAACACACACATGCATATATTTATATGTCTATGTAAATTAATTTAGGATATCCTCTCGTCATGTGCTGTACAGCGGCGCCCTGCCGAGCAGTGCCTGCAGGAAGGGTCCCATGGCAGAGCACTTCCTTGCCTCCTGCACAGGGCACGAGGCTGTTTTTGCACTTGCACGGGGTGGGAGAAGGGCCAGGGGGATAAAATGGCAGCAGTCATTCTTCAGCTCTGCCTCTTACTTTATGAGTGGCAGGTTTATTCATTTTTCCCTTTCAGCTTCACTGCTAAAGCCACAGACGCCTTTTATGACTGTGCTAATTTTCTATCAGTTCTGGGAGTTATAAAGTTTTTCCTTATTTATTCCCTATCACAAGAACGATCTGGGAGTGGGGGGGGGGGCGGGATTTTTAAACATACAGAGAAACTTTTCATCCAGTACATTGCACAATTTATAAGGGGTTCAGAATGTTATATTCTGGAAGCGATAGCAATATTGCACAGGTCAAACTGGCCAAACCTAACACAGCTAAGTGTGGGTGGCTCTAGTCTTCAGAGAAGTGCTTAGATAATATTTCCTTTTTAAAACTGGGCAAACAGTATTACATGTGTTAAATGTCAGAGCTTGCTGTTTATTATGGGTCTGACCAATGCTGGGCTTGAAGTGGAACAGTGCTTCACTTATGGATTTCAGGAGGACTCTGGTAAGACTCTGAAACATGCCTGAAGCAAGGGACGGCATGTGCACACCATGGTGGTGGATACAGGATGTGAGTCAGAAAGTTTGGGGAGCAGAAAAGGCTTGGGGACTAGTTTCCACTCCAGGCACCATATTCCAGGCTGGCTCCTGCCTTTGCACAGCTGTGCTTAACCCATTTGCTGTGCTTAGCCCGTTCCTTTGTCCCCAAGTCCAAGCTGCAGCCATTCCCCTTTCTGCACTTCCCAGGGGCAGCTCTTGAGGGGAGGTTGCTCAGCCATGAAACACAGAATTAGGACACAGCTGGCCTTGGAAAAGTCCCATCTGCCTGAGCCGGGTAAGGAAATGGGAGAAGTGCAAATGAACACGCAGACACAGGGATTCCTGTGTCCCACTGTCTCTGGCAGTGTTTACCATCAAGAAGTCCATGGGGAGCACCTTCCAACCACGGTGCAGCCCAGCTTCATACACCTCCTGCCCACCAAAAACCATGATGGCAAATTTTAAGCAGCATTCCAGCACTGCTGCAGTTCCTGTTACCCCAGCAAGGACAGGGGATCCCACCTGGCATGACATCTCCATCCAGGAGCTGGCTCCCACCAGGAGGCAGAAGCACAGTTCCATCTCCTGTGCACATATCCCAGCTATCCCAGTACAACCAGCAAGTGACAACTTGGAGAAACAGCAAGTGGCAAGGTCTGCCACTATTGCCCTGCAGCAGTAACCACATCTGAACACCCTGAATTCGGGGCATCAGTTCTCCTACACATCCTTCATCTTACAGCCTGCCTGGGAAACACCAAGAAAGAGTGTGGGAACAGGAGGAGTCTCTTTGGGTTGAGAGGATGCAGTGACAGGAATGGAAAGAACCTCTGCCCAGTGCAGAGAGGAAAGAAACGTGCATGAATTACAGCGTGGCCTCATTAAGGGTCATCCCAATTTAAATCAGCGTGTGGATAGTCATCTCTTGGAGGAGGGTGGTCTCAGACAGTGGCAAGTCAGAAGGAACAAAGCAAATCTTGGAAAGGAGCTGAGCAAAGAAAACACAGCGTCTACATCAAAGCAGGCTAAGGACTTCACTTGCCTGGCTGTCTACTGACAGAGCCATTCCCCAAATATTTCACCACGTGTCGAATCACCACTAGGTACACAATCCCAGAGAAGCCAAATTAGAAGGCACAGCTGGTAGGTGCAAGGAGAGGAAACATTCCTGGGCCGTTTTCCCCGAGTAGCGGCGCCCATGGCCGCACGCTCCGGGCAGCCGCGGCACCACAGCTTCCAGCTGCCTGCAGCAGCTCCATGGCAGTGGTTAACCTTGACAAATAACTGGGTTTTGCCCTTGCCCATAGTGGCACAGCCCTCTCAGCACTCCTGTAATTTAGTGCGGCTTTGGCTCCAAAGGTCAACCCCCCTTCCTCTCAGCCCCTTACCGGCGGGTTTGCCCCGCTCCCAGCGCCGCTGACAGCGCCGGGGCACTGCCTGGGGGTCTCTTTTCCCACCAGGAAAGGGGGACCCGGCCTCGTCTTCCCAGCACAGAGACAGGAGGCACGAAGCCACCGGAGCAGCAGAGGCTGGAGGTGGGGGAGGAAGCTGACTCAGCCTCAAACACAACCGCATCCATCACTGCTGGGTTGGGTGGCCTGCTTGGGAAGGCTGGGCTGTTTTTGCAGCCGGCGGGATTGCCCCACGGGTTCAGCCTTTGAGCCAGAGGGAATGCAGGGCCCTGCCCCGTGCCTGACTGCTCAGCCCTGCTGGGGAGAGCTGGGTCCTTTTAGATCCAGCTGTATCCAGGAGCCAGCACTGCCGAGCTGAATCTCAGTCCTGGGATGGAAGCAGCACCCAGGCAGCCGTACAGGGAGCTGGGGCCAAAGGAACACATGGAAGGAGAGCCCAGCTTTGATGCCTAAGTCACTGTCAGGGTGGGTTTGGTCTGCATTTGAAAGAAGGGGAGGCCAGATAATTCCAGCTTTAGAAGAGGGGATCTGCAAGTCCAGGACTATCTGCTCCATCTGACACCTCCAGGCTGGCAATTCTACCATGAGCTGCAGAAGTCTTTTCGAGCAGAGCTAGCATAGCGTAGACCAAATTTAACAGATTTTTTTTCTGAATATCCACCTATTTCTCCCAAACATTGCCTTCTGCAAAACTTCCCAATGCTTTCAACAGATGTAGAGCTGCTCTCCAACATTTTCAAATCCAGAGCCCTCTTTGGGTGGGGAGCTCAAGGCTCGTCTAGTTCCACCCACCTTGCCATGGGCAGGGACAACTTCCACTGCACCAGGTTGCTCAGAGCTCCATCTCACTCAACCTTGCAAGGTCCATTAGCAGCAAAACCTAGAAGGGAGGTGGCAGCAATATGACCCCCCCTAAACTCAGTCACCACCATGTCATTGCACCCCCAGAAATGCCAAGAGCTGCCAGGCCCCCTTTTGAACCAGCACTCCCAGCTTTCCTGCCCACTGGCTGAGTTTTTCAGGTCAAGCCAGGTGTGGACTTTAATGAAAAGGCTTGAAAGCCTTCTCTAGGAGACACTAATCCAATATGTTTGCTGCTAGCCCTGGGGCACAGGGGACAAGCGGCCCTCTCCTACCACAAACTTGCCCTGTGTTGGCTTTGCAAAGGCCTCACTGTACCCCTGAGCACTCGGGTCTGGCAGCACAGCCCAGCACCACTGGCAATGGCCACTGCATTGCCCCTATCCCAAGACACTTCTCATGCCAGATTTTTCTTATTTTAATGGGAAGAGACACAAATCCAGACCTCCTGTATGAAGACAATTTGTCTCTTCTGGATAAGTTCCAGCACGAGGAGGGTACTTTATACATATGGGCTCTCTTTCATGTTTGATTGCTGGACTAGGACCACATTGTTGTCCAGCTCAAGGAAGGGAGAAAAAAGAGCAAAAACCACACAAATCAGGAAAACATTAGGTAAACTTAGCTCAGAATACATCTTCTGACCAAATGGAGAGCAGTGCTCTTTCACAAAATTAGACTGTCTGCCGGAAGTCAGACAGAACAAATTGTGATGCTTTCAGTGCTGTGGGAGCTGTGCAGTCCCCAGGAGATGATCACATCTTCCCCACAGCATTAGCTGTCACCCCTGAACAGGTTGTGAAGGCAGCCTGTGGTTTAGAAAACCCTCAGAAACTCTCTCATTACGTTGCAGTTCCAAATGCCATTCCTCAGTCACAGAATCTCAGAAAGTTTTGGATTGGAAGGGACTTCAGAGACCATCCATGCCACGGGCAGGGATGCCACCCCCAGAACAGGTTGCTCAGGCCCCCATCCTCCCTGGCCAGTCAACAAAGAGACATGCATGCAGGAAGGCAAGGTGTGAAAACAAACTGATCAGAAAGCATTTGAACATTACCCTCCAGTTTGCATACGGTGAGCAGAGCGCTGCGTTTGGCAGTAAAGGGACAGTGGCACAGCCAGCAGGAGAGCAGATCCAGTGAGTGGGACTGTACCAAACACTGGAGGGAAAACACTCTGTACTGACACGTGGTGTCAAAGAGCAAATGATCCTGTCCTTCAGGTAATGTTTCTTTCAACAGTGACCTTTCCTGTAATGGGAGTGGCACAAATGGCATTGAAACACGCGGGCACAGCAAACCTTGAGCCTGACACCCGTATTTCTGCTCATGGCAAACAGTGGGGATCCAAAGGGCCAAACCTTTGATCCCCCCCAAAAGCCAACAGCAAGGCTCAAATCATCCACAGCCCGATCTGTTGTTTCGGGAATCGACTCTTTACCGAGAAGAAACAAGTAAAAATTTTCCATCCTTTTCTCTTCCTAGATGTTAGGCAAGAGTAACTTGCAAATTGCTTCCAGCAACTTCGAGACAACAAGGGAACAAACAACTATCAACAGGCATTACACTCATTGCTTCACACGGAAACAGTTATGAGGCTGAAGGGGTCCTGACAGGCAATTGGAAAGCAGTCCTTTTTATGCTAAATTTACTGTATTTTAGTCCAATTTTCCATGATTTAAAATGTGTGATGCAATAAAGAGCTGGAATGCCTTCCTTTGTCACAATATTTCACACCCAAGGCCTCAGAGCACTTTTGTGAATCAAGCTCTGCAATAGTTTTGCAAAGCCAACGGCTTAGGAAGCAACGAACTGGAAAGAGAGGGCAGTTTCCAGAGCTGTTGGTGGTCACAGAGGAGCCTACGACAAAACCAGAGCAGCATCCCAATATCTGGGCTCCCTGATCCCCTGCCCTCCTTGGGCAGATGTCTGCTGACAGCCCACCAGACCTCCTCACCTGGAGCTCCTCACCTGCACGCCCTGGCAATGAGAGAAATGCAGGAAGAAGGATGAGATGGGATCACCGAGGCAGGAAAACACGGGAAGTGAAACATTGCACGTTTTGCAGTGTTCCAGATTCTTCCTGGGATGAAAACAGCGTCAGCTGTCTTGGCACCACTGCTGAGCAGACCAGAGCTAACTGGGACCATTTGAGGGTCCCAGTTGGATTCCCATGGAGCCAGCTGTAACCAGCACTGTAGACAAAGGGCTCAAAGCCTGAGCAGACAGGAGGCTGCGCTGGTTTTGGGGAATCCCACACACATATGGGTGAGGTTTTTAGGACTTCCATGCAGAGGAACTTGCCTGTAGCCAACCATAGGCCATGGTAAATGAAATTCCTTAGGTTATTGGCACATAACCAAATGGTTTCAGGGTTAAGCCGTTAACTTCACTACACTTCTGGAGCTGAACCCTTCCTGAGAGCACTCGCAGAATCCTGGAATCATTAAGGTTGGAAAAAACCTCCAAGATCATCAAGCCAAGCTTCAATTTAATACCTCCATGTCCACTAAAACATATCCTCCACCATGGGTAAGATTTCCAGTCAAAATGGGGAAGGAGCTGAGGCCTTTCTACTAACACAGGCTTTCTTTTTCTTATTTTGTTAAAACCAAAATCAGAGGCTTCTTAGGAGCCATAGTCAGCCCCTACACAGTAGGACAGAACAGGCTTAAGCAGCAGGATCACAACCATACCTTAGTGTGGTCCTCCATACTCAGAACTTTTCTATGCTACGTTACAAAACATCTCTAAGTCCCTCCTGGAGATCTCAGCTCAACAAACACTCCTTACCCAAGTTCCTCATAGTTTTTAAAGCATGATAGTAATATTAGGAAAATTCATGGTGTCAAGAAAATTAACCAATTAACCTGGCTAAAGTCAGAGAGGAAGGGCTGTGGCAAAACTGGGACCTGACTGTAAATCCCTTTTCCCCTAGGGCTCCATCTTACTTCTGAAAGCATGAGCACTACTATGAAAGATCACTGAAACACAAGTGGTATTAATGCTGATATTTCTGAAGATTCCAGTAATTGTGTCTCATACCCACCAGTGGCATAGACACAAACTGAGCAGCCACCAGGCTGTGCAAGGCAGGAACAAGTTTGTGCCCACGTTAAACACTGTCCACACCTCAAAGCAGCACACAGAGAAATCCTTCAGAAAACTGGGAATGGGTGGATGCAGACAGTGCACACTGTGCAGCATTTGGTCTCAGTGCCTCTCTGCAATGTGCCACGCTCAGATGACACATTCATTGTCCTGCATCCAGGAGGGCTTTGTTCTCTCTGGGGTGAAACCTCAGCCTTCAGTTTATTAAATGCAATTGCAGAAGCCGAAGGGGTGAGTCACAAAGCCAGTTGTGTGAGCACACACATGATGGCAGCCCACAGGACACGTAATTCCATCACAGAGGATTGCTTGGGCCCAGCAAAGCCCTTTGGATGGGCACAGGTTGGGAGACAGCCCCAGCCATCACCCTCCCACCTGGTGCCAGACAGCGCTCAGGCAGACAGTCTGTCCTCCAGCCCCTTTTAAAAGATAAATCAGGAAATGGGAAAGGGAGGGGAAGGGGGATGAGACCTTCTAAAGCTCCCCCAAGAGGAGCTGCCGGCACAGGACACCTTTGCAGCACACAGCCTGCCAACAGTGCTGACAGCGGGATGCAGAGCCCACGGAAGCAAGGGCTGCAGCATGTCCTGGCTCCAGCTGGGCCGTGTTCTCCTGACCCCTCTGCTCAGCAGACTGCAAAGCCTGCACTGGGATTAAACACCTGCCCAGCCATGGGAGCCACAGCAGGACAGGGGGCTGCTGGCCAGAACAGGTTCCTGCCTCTCTCCTGCACCGGGCTGATCAACTGGCTGCTGCTTGGGAAAAACAAGGATGCCCATGGAGCAGCACCGGGGGAGAGGAAAGGGGGAGCAAACACCTGCAGGTGCTGCTGCTGCTGCTGTTACTGTGGCAGAGATGCCTTGACCTCAGAGAGGAACCTGCTGTATCCCCACAGGGTCTGGAAGGAAAACAAAAGCTACAACTTAAAGTCAGCTCCAGGGCCAGCTGTGCCTTTACATCACCACCGCTCACAAGTTTGCATCCCACGGCTGTGACTGCCTTTGGTGGTGTAGGTAGACCCTCAGGAAAGCAAGCAGGGGTCGGATCCCCTTTGTTCTCCTCACTCAGACTGTCTCTTTTCCTTACCCCCTGCCTCCAGCCAGATGTGCTCACTGCCTCTCTCCTGCCAGCCTTTGCGTTCACCCTGGTGTCCATTCAGCAATTCAATTCAGGAAGCTGATCCAGCTGAAATCCTCAGCAAGGGAAAAAAAAAAGAAGTTTCCAACCAGAATATTCGCACTGTCTTTGAACACACACACACGCAAGAAAAACCTTCCTAATTTGTTTGGGTTTTTTTAAATAGAAGAAAGAAAGTGATTGAACGGTCTTCATAAAAATTTCCTTTTAAGTTGAAGAGAAATGCCATAAAAATACCAACCTTCTAACACTGTAAATTGAGTTGTAGAGGAGATGGTGCCTTTACCAAAAGAGGCTGTATGGAATTCATCACCGCTTTACTCTTTTAAAATAAATCAGCTGGCAAAGTTGTGACGTGACCTACTTAATTTGTTGTCTTGAAACCTGATGAGCATTTAAGATTTGTTCCCAAAGCCTGGAAAATGAGAGAAGGGGAGGAAATGCAGGCACCATATCCAAATCCCTGAGTTGAGATGCTGCGTTCTTTCAGACACTACAGGAGTCAGTGGCTGCAGCAGCACTGCTTGTGAGAGGGAAACTGGGCTCCAGTGGCCCTCACAAGGAGCTCCAGCCATGTCCTGCCTTAAGGCAGATCAGATACTGCTTCTAGCAGAGATCTGTTCCGTGTATCTTGAGAAGTTTCCACTGCTGGAGGTTTTACTCCACACCTGAGCAAGGCAACTTCCTCACCACTGAGTTTTTGCAGAAGCCTCCTCCCTTTCTGCTTCCAAGGCACCCTTTTCTACAGGTGACTGACACAGTGAGCAACACCCTCCCCTCTCTCCATGCCCTGCTGGAGCTGGAGGCACTCACTATTCCAAGCCCTTAATCTTGCAGCTCCTTGCACTTTCTCTCTTGCTCTCTTCTCACTTCCCCATTTTTATTCACTTTCCACAAAATATGGAACCCAAACCCATGGGGCTTTCTCTGCCAGGGTACACTTTTGTGGACATGTTTTTGTCCCAATGCACCACAGCTCCAACACACTCCTGCACTCGTTTCAGGTTCAGTGCACTCCCTCATGTTGTCAACCCACCCTTTGGAAAAGTACCCACAACTCACTCAGAATCCATTTACCTCTGTTGTTATTGTCATAACCTAAGACTATACACACTTCCATGTGCAAAACAACAACAATAAAAAAAGCAAACACTGTACAGCTCTCTCAAAAATCCCAAATCTCCTCACTCTTTCCCAGGTGAGTCACTGAAAAACTCGCCTGACACCACCAGAAGCGCAGCACTGCACCAAAAATCTGTTTCAGGGGCTCCAGAAAACCAAAGGTTTGGAGAGTAGATCTTGGCCCTTTGACTAAAAATCCTTAAGAGGTTTAAAAGTGTTTGGGGAATTTATTCGTAGGGAGAGAAATCAATTACATCTACCTGGCTGTACTTATAGCAGCTTAACCTTCTTTGAGATTTCATTTCTTCTGTGATTTGATAAGATTGTGGCCCTTTAATAAGCCGAAGTATTCATATCCTTATGACAATCTGGCACTGGAATTGTTTGCTTTAGCACTGCAGATTGCACAAGAGACATGAAAGGTTTCAGCGTAGCTGGAAAGTCACTTTTGATGAAATCACCCATCGCTCCAGGGGCTGCATTCTTTACAATTTGTGCATACTGATGATATGTGTCTTCAGATGCGTTTTGGCAACCCCTTGCCATTTTCAGAAATCCATCTGGGACTCAGGAACAAAGCAAACGCACACGAACACAAGGAGGACAGAGCTGGCACAGCTACTGGGTGGAATTTCTTTAAGGAAGCTCAATTGCTTGTTCGTTTTGCTGGCAGGAAAAGATAGGAAAATGAGTGTTCCTGTTCTCGATGAACTTTGTGATATTGTTAAATCCCTCAGACAACATATAATTCAGGGCAAAGCTGTGGCAGAATTCCTTTGCACTTATCCACAGTGTGGCTCTCCCCCAAAAGACAGATCTCTGCCTTCATTTCGTAGACAAAAATTGCCCAGATGAACAATGGCTCTAACTTTAGAGAAAAATCAGAACACTTGCCCTTATTTTTTTTTGTTTCAAAACTGCCAAAATTTATTGTTACTATTCCATCAGTGGAAAAAGTGCATCTTTTCTTGCACTAAAACACAGAAGCAGACTCCGTGCCGTGATATAGATTGGGAGGTGACTTTTGAGGAAATTTTTCCAGGTAATGACTTGAGCTTTGCCCTGGAAACCCTGAAAGGGAAGGCCCAAGTTATGCCCCATACCTGGCAATGCCCCTGGGCACCAATGGCATCCAGCAGTGCTCCCGAGGCAGCACGAGGGCACATCCCTGAGCCCAGAGCAGAATGAGGAGGTGGCACCAGCTCTGATCCAGCTGAATGAGGAGGTGGCACCAGCTCTGATCCAGCTCTGGTCACCAACCCAGCCTAAATTCTCCTCCATGGGTGGATATTTGCCATGGATGTAGCCCCAGACTGCAAATTGTAATTCATACCCATCCCAGCTTTGTGTTTCTTGTGGAGAAGAGCCGTGAATCACTGAAGTGGAGCCTTGCAGAGGAAATCCTCAGCCACAACAAAAAGATTTCGTGCTTTATCTCCCCCTCTCAAGTGCTTTAGCAGACAGACGGAGGATTTTCCTCCCAGTGACAACAATAACTACGCTCATTGAAGAAAAATATGTGGAACAGGAAGACCTACATTCCTTGTGTGAAAAATAAGAGTGGTCTGTGCCAACTGCATTTTTCAGGAACAACTCATCCACAAGAAAAAATGGCTGCTGTGATAGTGTCCTGAACAGTGATAATGGGCTGTATAACTGACAGATGGGAAAAGAAGAGGGGAAAACAAGGCTTGGTCTTCGTTTATTCCTAATATTCCATTATTAATATGCCCCTTTGACTCACGTTTGGATGACTTGCACCTTCTCCACTCCCTGCTCCTGCTGCTTTGTGTAGCAGCTGCACCTTATTCCTAACTCCACTGTTCTCAGAAGTGTTATTATTTCGTGCTTAAGAATCTTCTTGAAATAAATCCTGATGTCTTGGGCTCTTCAGGGCATGGATTTGAAAAGCTTGTGCTTCAGTCATTTAGGTATAAACTCAATCTGTATGTCCCTAATTTAATTCGTCTTACCCAAGGGGTATGGCTGAAGTGCAGCCTGGTAGTCCAGACAACTGTATTGTCATGATGATCACAACAATGATGATGGTGATGGTGATGAAGGTGATGAAGATGATGGAGATGATGAAGATGATGAAGATGATGAAGATTATGATGAAGAATTAATATTGTTGTTGTTGTTGTTGTTGTTGTTATTAGTATTACTACTATTGTTGCTGCTGTTACTTTTATTTTTATTGTCATTATTATTTTTAAAAGACAGCTCAAAAAGGGGAATAAAGAGCTAGGGAATATTTCCTAACCTGAGATTAGCTCAGTTGGTTGGAGCATGATGCTCATAACACGAGGGTTGTGAGTTCAGTTCCACTTAAAAGTTCGACTCCATGATCCTTGTGGGTCCCTTCCAACTCAGAATATTTTGTGAATCTGGGAACCTCTTCTAAACGGGGAAAGAATGGCAGGGACATCCGCCTCACATATGAGATAAGGCAGCACCCACATTTTACAAACTCAGGCCTTTAAAACACAAGGAGAACACAATTCCTACTTTCTACCTGAGCACTGTCACCTTCAGAGCAGGAGCCCATGGATGTTTCCCAATTCCAGACTCCCTGGTGGCACTGGTGCAAGTGCTTCTCCCACCCCCCTTGTGGGTCCCTTCCACCCCCACGGCCGTGACAGCACAGGGCAGTGTCTCCTTTCAACAAGGGTGCTGTGACTCATTCCCGTGCTGCTGCAGGAGACACGGGGCAAAATGAGAGGCAGAAGAAGAGCCTTTGCCCGTGCGTGAAGGGGGAGTGGCAGCACAGGCAGCCGCGGGCTCGGAGCGGGCATCGGCGCCAGCTGCAGGAGCAGGGGCTGAGCCCTGCCAGCCCCACCGAGCACAAACACTCAGCTCCCTTCCAGCCATGAAAATGAATGAAGAGCAGGACTGTTTGGATAAACATCAGCCAAAAGAAACCTTGGAGGCAGTTAGAAGGCTACTGCTTCATGCAATATAGACCGTGTTTCCAAATACAAATATTGCACTTGGCAGAGACGCTCCTTTGCTTCATGAGTTATGTTGCACTTTTTGTTATGTTTAAGTTTGTGCAAGAGGTATAAATAGCTGGGGCTGGTATTAAATGAGCTTTTCATTTTATTT
>VWYO01022402.1:33923-44108 GCA_013400275.1 Rhadina sibilatrix | reverse complement strand
CCAGAGCAGAGCAGGACAATCTCTCCCAGGCCACACTGTCCCCAGGACAGGACAATCCCTCCCTGGCCATGCTGTCCCTGCTATCCCCAGGACAGAACAATCTGTCCCTGCTGTCCCCAGGACAGAACAATCCCTCCCTGGCCACGCTGTCCCTGCTGGCCCCAGGACAGGGATGTCCCTGCTGTCCCCAGGGCACAGCTGACTGCACTCCAAGTGGCCCTGGACCAGCACCCCAGCCCTTCCCAGCTGCTCTCCAGCCTCTCCTTTCCAGCCCACCCACCACCCAGCCAGGTGTCAGAATCCAGCCCTCCCCTGGTTAAACTCCACCAGTCTGGGGATCGTCCCTCCCTGCCCTGTCCAGGTGCCCCTGCAGGCAGTGACAGCTGCTCCCAGTTCAGTGCCAGCAGCACACCCAGGGCTTCCAGCCCTGAGCCCAGGGGGTACTGAGGAGCCCAGGGCCGAGGATGGAGCCCTGCAGAACCCAGCAGTGCCCTGTCCCCAGCCTGGTGTCACCCCTGTCACCCTTTGTGCCTGACCCATCAGTTCTCCAGCTGGGAATTCTTCACCCTGAGCAGGAATTCCCAGGAATCAGCCAAGGGCTGCTGCAGCAGCAGCTCTCTCACCTGTCCTCTGGATGATCTCCCAGACGCCCCAGGGCGTGGCAGGCAGCATGGAGTCCTGGTCCAGGCACATTCTGCCCACGTTGAGCACGTGGAACCCGTCCACGTCCTTGTGTGGGCTGACGGCGTTGCAGACCCTGCGCTCGTCGATGTGCTCTGCAGAGGGCAGGGGCATCTCAGGGGCCAGCCCAGCACCTGGGCTGTGCTGCCAGCTCTGCCCTGCAGCTCTGCCCCTCAGCTGAACTGCGACCCTGAGTGCCAGGCTGGAGCTCTGACCCCGAGCCCTGAGCTGGAATTAGGACCCCAAACTGGAATTGTGACCCTGAGCCCAAGTTGTGACCCTGAGTTCTGAGCTGGAACTGTGACTTCAAATCCCAGGATGGAGCTGCTGCAGCAGCAGCTAGCTCTGACCTCAAGCTGGAATTGTGACCCTGAGCCCAAGTTGTGACCCTGAGCTAGAACTGGGACCTAAACTGGAACTGGGACCCTGAGCTGGAGATCTGAGTCCAGGTCCTGGGCTGGAATTGCAACCCTGAGCTGGAATTATGATTCCAAGCCCTGAGCTCTGACCCTGAGCCTTGAGCTGGAATTGTGACCCCAAGATGGAGCTCTGACCTTGAACCCTGACCGGGAATTTCAACCCCGAGCCCCAAGTTGGAATTGCCACCCCAAACTGGAGCTCTGACCCCGAGCTGCAATTCTGATCCTGGAGCCCCTTCATAGTCTGGGGCCTGAAGCTCCCCAGCACTCCCAGTTCCAGGCTGCCAGTCCCAGGGCACAGGAAGCCCCCTGCAATCCCAGCCCTGCTGACCCT
Source organism: Rhadina sibilatrix (assembly GCA_013400275.1). NCBI lineage: Eukaryota > Metazoa > Chordata > Aves > Passeriformes > Phylloscopidae > Rhadina > Rhadina sibilatrix. The sequence continues at coordinate 42,674 of VWYO01022402.1, read as the reverse complement.
GAGGATTTCAGGGGATTTCCAGGCAGCTCCAAGGCCACACCCAGCTCGGGAAGCTGATACTCCCACCCAGGAATAGATTCTGTGACCAGAGACTGAACCCCTGCAGGCAGCTGGTGCTGAGGGAGAGGATCAGGGCAGGATTCCCCCCTGTGCTGCCCCATCCATCCTGCAACCCTTGGGAGCTTCCTGGGAATGCAGGGGGAGAACTGAGCTGCTCACCAGGCAGGGGAAGCTGCACCAGCAGCCCATCCACGGCCGTGTCATTGTTGAGTTTGCTGATCAGCTCCAGCAGCTCCTCCTCGGTGATGGAGGCCGGCCTGAGGATGGTCTCGCTGCTGATGCCTGCAATGGCCAAACCCACGGCCTCAGTGAGGCACAAAGCAGAGATTTCCCCATGTTCTGTGGGTTTAAACCGCCCCGTTTCGCTGTCTGGCTAAATCTGGGAGGTCCAGGATGGAGGGGTTTGTGCAGTTCCAGGCTGGAGAGAGCTTCCCAAGCCTTGGGATTTGTTGGTGAGGGGCTGGGAAAGGGTGTTTGGGACCCTCCCAGGGCAGGGAGAAACCCAAGCAAAGCTGCTACCATGAAAATAAAACCACATGGCCTGAGAGGCCTCTGGATACACTAGAAAAGGGATTCCTGCCTAAAAAATCCCAGCTCCAAAAGCAGCTTCAGCTGGTCAGGACCCAGGTTAAACGACACCATGTACAGCCCCTGACCCCAAGCAGGACCTTGGATTGCAGGATAGGAAGGACTCAGAGGGCAGCGAGGCTGCTGGACAGGGGCTGTGTCCCAGGCAGATGGGAAAAGGAGGCCAAAAATCCTCTCCTGTGCTTTTTATGGCTCCGAGGAAGCCAAAAAACCCCAACCACAGAGCTTGAGCAGCCCTGAAGGATCCAAGGGATCACATCTAACCACACCACAGCACAGCCGGGCAGCCGCTGAGAACCCAAATTCTGGGTGAAGGTGAAAAGCCAGCAGGTGGGTGCATCCCAAAAGAGCTTCCAGCATCGAGGATTCCCAACCAAAGGGCGCTTTTTTGGGAAGGAAACCTCACACTCACCCACATCAGCCGCTGCTTTGGTTTTGTTGAGCACGTAGGAGTGGCTGGCCGGGTTCTCCCCCACCAGCACCACGCTCAGGTGGGGCCTCCTGTTCCCCGCAGCCACCCACTGCTGCACCTCGTGCCGCGCTTCCTGCCGGATCTGCCGGGCCAGCTTCCTCCCCGAGATCACTACGGCGTCCCCCCTGCAGCGGGGAAAGTGTCACCACAGCCCCGGGGCCATCAGCTGCCAGCCCCGGGCAGGACGGAGCAGGAAAACCAGGGGGGAAAGGCTCTTGTGTTCTGTCACCTCTTGTGCTCTGTTTTAGCCTCGGTTACAGGACCAAAGCCGGGACCAAGTGAGGCAGGATCACAACATCCCGAGCTGGAACGGACTCGCTAGGATCATTGATTCTGGCTCTACACCCCAAAATCCTGCCCTGTGCCTCCCTGGGAGCATCGTCCAAACATTCCCTGAGCACCGCTCCAAAACTCACCGGGATCTTCCTCCGAGAGCGAGACCAGGCTGCCCTGGGCTCCCAGGGAGAGGGAGAAGCACCAGAGGCTCTCAGGGGCAAACACTGTGCTCAGAAGAGTTTGGAGCAGGGTGGGATGCTCGGGGGTCTCTGTTGCTGCCACCCCAGTGCCCAGGGAGTGCTCAGGATGGCCTCTGTCCCTGTCACACCAGGGAATGCTCTGGGATCTCTGTTCCCCTCATGCCAAGGAATAATCAAGAAGAGGGGGTGGTCTCCTTCCTTCTCGCTCAGGGGTCTCTGTCCCTCTCACCCCAGTGCCCGAGGGGCTCTCTGTCTTTCATTCTGGGGGATGATGGGGGGATCTCCCTGCCTCATCCCAGGGGAGCCCCGCTGTGGGGTGGTCGCTGTCCCTCTCATTCTGGGGGATGATCGGGGGGTCTCCGTACCCCACACCCTGGGGGATGCCCGTGCGTGTCTCCGTCCCCCTGGCCCCGGAGCAGCCCCGCTGTGGGGCAGCCCCGCACTCCCACGCAAGGCGGCCGCGGGATTTCATCAGCCTGCAGCGCCCGGCGCGGCCGCTGGGGGCCCGCCCGCTCACCCGGGAACCTCGGGGGCCGAACGGGCCGCGACCCCGGCCCGGGGGGCGCCCGAACCGGGCCGGGCCTCCCCCTGCACACCCCGCAGCCCGCCGGGAGCGGGCGGAGCGGGGCGGGCGCCGCTCCCACCTCCCTCCCAACCATCCCCACACACCGCCGGTGTTCCGGGCCGTACCGCGCAGCGCTGAGGTGCAGGNCCGGTGTCCGTCCTCCTCGCCCTGGTGCCGGCCTGGGGGTCGTGCTGCCTCCGTCCTCCTCGCCCCGGGGGGATACCCCGCCGGTATCCGTTGTCCTCGTCCGCTGCCGAGTGCTCGCCCCGCTGTCCGTCCGCCTCAACCCGGGGGTGTCACCGTCGTCCTCGCCCCGGCGGATGCTCTGTCGGTGTCCGTCGATCCGCAGCCCCCTGTGGATGCTCCTGCCGGTGTCCGTCCCTCCCCCTCCGCATCCCACGACACGATCGGGCGCAGACGCGCGGGTGGCGCTGCCACCTCCCTCCTGGCCACCCGCAGCCTCCCGCCGGGCCAGAGCGGGGGCGACCCCGGGGCTCCGGTACCGGGCTCCCACCACAGGTGCCCCCGAACCGGGCAGGCGGCAGCGTCCCTTTTATACTCCAGGCAAGCCCCGCCCTCTCAGCGACAGCCAATGGAAGCTCAGTGACGCCTCTGTGTGGAGGGACTGAGCATCTCCTCCCTTTGTGAAATCACAATGATGGGGCGGAACCAACAACGGAGAGTGATCTGATTGGTCGGTGTGGAAGGCGTTCCCGCTGTTACGGTTGCCGGCGGCGCTGATTGGTCGAGGTGGGGTAAGGCGGGGAGTGGGCGTGTCTCACGTGGTGCCCAGGCCCATTCTGGGGGTTCCCCGGCGCACGGGGAGGGGAACCTGGGGGTCCCAGCCCCATTCTTTGGGTTCCCAGGTGCACGGGGAGGGGTGTCTGGGTGTTCCAGCCCCATTCCTGGCGGTCCCAGCCCCACTTTTGCAGTGCCCGGGCTCATTTCTTGGCCTATCCCCACATAGGCGCGGCTATCGCTTCAAGGCTCAGGGCACTCTTAGCGAAATTCCCGCCCCTTTCTGGAGCTCTCGCGAGAGTTGGCGGCGCGGGCGGGTCCCGCCAGGATCCGCCCCGGCTCCTTCAGCGCAGCCTGGTCCGGCCCGGTTCGGTTCGGCTCGGCTCGGCTCGGCTCGATCCGCTTCTTTCGCCCGGCCCCGCTTTCTTCAGCCCTTCCCGGTCCCTCCGCTCGGCCCCGGTTCTCTCAGCCCGGCCCCGCTTCCCTCAGCCCTTCCCGCTCTCGGCTCCCTCAGTCCGTTCCCTCAGCCCTCTCCGCTCCCGCATCCCGGCCTCTCTTCCTTCCGCCCGCTCCCTCAGCCCTTCCCGATCCCTCTCCCCTTCCCTCTCCCTCAGCCCATTTCCGATTCTCCCGCTCCATTCCCGCTTCCCTCAGCTCTTCTCGCCCCCTCAGCCCCTTCCCGCTCCTCTCGTCCCGTTTCTTCTCCCCTCAGCCCGGCCTGGTCCGTCTCGCCATGAGCTTCCTCTTGTGAGTGAGAAGAATCCTTGGGGAATGTACACGGAGGGGCGTCCCCAGCTGTGGGGAAACTGTGTCAGGAGCGGGGGGGAAACGGCCTCAAGTTGCACCAGGGGAGGTTTGGGTCGCATTTTAAGGGAGATTCCTTCTCGGCGAGGGCTGGAAGGGCTGCCAGGGCAGCGGTGGGGTGCCCGTGCCGGGCAGTGTCCCGAGCACGGGTGCGGGCGGCACCGGCGGAGCGGCGGCCGCGGGGCTGCGCTCCGGGATCTCGGGGGATCGTTCCCGACCTCACCGATGCCGCGATTACAGAAACCGCAAATGCTTTCTCCCCCTGCTCAGCGGGAGCCGGTCCTCGAAGACGTTCAAGCCGAAGAAGAACATTCCGGAAGGATCGCACCAGTACGAGCTCCTCAAGCACGCCGAGGCCACGCTGGGCAGCGGCAACCTGCGGCAAGCCGTGATGCTGCCCGAGGGGGAGGACCTCAACGAGTGGATCGCTGTGAACAGTGAGTCCTCTGAGAAAGGGAAAACCCCCAAACCCCCGGCGTTTATCCTCAAAGAAACCCCTGAGTTCCCCAGGCTGAGGTGGGATAAAAGCAGCAGAGGCAGGGCCCGTGTCAGGGGGGTGTTGTGCAAGGAGGAAGAGGCAAAGCTGCACTCTGATGGTTTGGGGGGTGTTTTCTTACCAGTTTAGGCTCACGGAGAGGATTTTGGTTGGTGGATGGTTGTTTTTGGAGTTAGAAAATCAGCACCGTTGGCTGTGAAAGCTGCAGCACGGATGATCCAGGGAGAAAGTGGAGCTGTGTTTCCCCCAAACTCCAGGATTGTGGAGTTTCTTTTTTTTGTTGTTTTCTGTTTTCAAATCCAATTTGATTTGAGCAGCTGCTCCCCCCGGCCTTGACCTTTGCTTCTTTGGAGGTTAGAGAGGGAAAAAAAAAAGCAATGTAGAGATTCAGGCCAGGAGTGCTCAGCCTGAGCAAGGTCTCTCCTGTATCACCAAATCCATCAGGTTCTTGAGGAGCCTGGAAGTTAAACCTTCTTATTCCACGGAGTGCTAAGTGGAGCTCAGGGTGAAAAATCAATCAAATCGACCCCAAATCCCTGGATGGCTGAAATGCCTGGAAGCCAGGTGACATGTCAGGGAAGGGTTTGGTCTTGCCAAGGCTTCTGTGGGGACAGGAAGCCCTGGGAGGTGCTGCAGCCCTGCTGTGCTCAGCCCTGGCTCACCCTGAGGCCTTCCCTTCGCAGCCGTGGATTTCTTCAACCAGATCAACATGTTGTACGGGACCATCACGGAGTTCTGCACCGAGGGCAGCTGCCCTGTCATGTCTGCAGGGCCCAGGTGAGGGGGCAGCGAGGGAGGGACGTGGCCAGGTGGCATCCAGGTGCCACCTTCTGCTCCTCTGGTGTCGTTCCTGGTCACGCCAGCTGGGTGGGCGTCTCTTTTCCTCACCTTTCCCTGTGTTTGGAAGCTGGTGAGAGATTGAACTGGGAGGGGCTGTCAGAGTCTGAGGGACTCAGGGAATGGTTTGGTTTGGAAGAGACCTTAAATCCCATCCAGTCCCACGGGCAGGAGACTTCCCACTGTCCCAGACTGCTCCAAGCCCTGTCCAAGCCAGCCTGGGACATTTCCAGGGATGTGAATTTTCAGGAGGCACATTTAATCAGCTTTTCGTGTAATTCCATCATTTAATTTCAATAATTCAATTTCAGTTGTATCACGTGGTGGCACTGCCCTGCAGGAGAAGGTTGGGGCCTTGGGGGAGGTGGAAAGGAGAGAGTGAACCCTTTTTGGGGCCACCTGGTTGGTTTTAGGTGTCAATTCCTGCAAAATCCTGCAGGGATGCACGGGGCTGGTTCGGCCCTCGTGCATTTTACCAGGGCAAAGCCACAGCTGAGGATCCTCATGGGGAGGTTGCCAAGGCTCTGAGTTGGTGAGCCCAGCACCCTGGGGGTGCCCTGCTCTCCTGCCCCTCAGGATCTGCTCTGCCAGTTCCTGGCTCTATTTTTGGGGCCGTTTCCTGCCACAGCTTCCTGCTCGAGCGGCAGTGCTCGCTCGCGCCCGCACTCAGGGGAGAAGCAGAGAGGGTTTTGCTGCTTTCCAGGGATGGTGTAAAACATCCCAGAGGAAAGGGGGTTGTGTTGCTGTGGGGTGATGCCAGGGTCTGCCCCGAGATCCAGAGGCTCCAAAAGCTTTTGGCTCACCTCCAGCCCTGTGGGAGAAGTCTCATGTGACCCAAATTCCTGGATCCGAGAGCCACAGAGGGGAATCAATCCAGGGAGGGAGGGAGGGGGCGCCCGCACAGTGCTCCTTTGGTCAGTTTTTGGCTCGTTTTAAGGAAGAGATGATGGCAGAGGAGGCTGCCACAGAGCAGAGGGTCATTTTTAACATCTGAGGGGGACTGCTGATCTCTGGGAGCAGGTACAGGATCCAGTGGAATGGCTGGAGCTGTTCCAGGGGAATTTGGGATGGAGATCAGGGAAAGGTTCTTCCCCCAGAGGCTCCCCAGGGAATGGGCACGGCCCCGAGGCTGCCAGAGCTCCAGCAGCGTTTGGACAGCACTCCCAGAGATTGCTGGGGATCTGTGCAGGGCCAGGGCTGGGTTGATGATTCCAGTGGGTCAGGATATTCCACAATCCTGTGATTTTGGAGGCTGAAACCAGAGGGCTCAGGCCAAGGAACCCAACCAGGCCAAGCTCTGCTCCCGAGGTCAGGAGGGGTCCCAGGGCCCAAGCCCCCGTTTGTGCTGCAGGAGCAGGGCTGAGCCCCAGGTGCCCACAGGTACGAGTACCACTGGGCCGACGGCACCAACATCAAGAAGCCCATCAAGTGCTCCGCACCCAAGTACATCGATTACCTGATGACCTGGGTGCAGGACCAGCTGGATGATGAGACCCTCTTCCCCTCCAAGATCGGTGGGTGCAGCTGTGCCCCCCGGGGCAGCCCCTCCTCCTGGCTGAGCCACACCCTGATCCCTGCCTGTCCCTGCCTTCCACACCCTGATCCTGCCTGTCCCTGCCTTCCACACCCTGATCCTGCCTGTCCCTGCCTGCCAGGTGTCCCCTTTCCCAAGAACTTCATGTCGGTGGCCAAGACCATCCTGAAGCGGCTGTTCCGGGTCTATGCCCACATCTACCACCAGCACTTTGACTCGGTGATGCGGCTGCAGGAGGAGGCTCACCTCAACACCTCCTTCAAGCACTTTATCTTCTTCGTGCAGGTCAGCAGGGCAGGGTTTCACCTTCCCTCTTGGCTTTTGAAGGGTTTGGGTTGAAAGCTCAGAGACCTCGATGCTCAGCTCCCTTTCATACCCAGCTGAGCCCTCTGTGGTGTTGGGCTTTTTGAGGTTTGTTGGGTTTTTTTGTTGGCTGTAATTGCTCAAATTTCCCTCTTGGTTTAATTACCAATCTACAGCCAACAAAACCAGAATTGGAGAATCCAGAGGGTTTGTAGCTCAGGAATCGACTTGGAAGGAGCAGCACCAGCAGCTCTTTTTTCACTTTTCAAGCCTGTTCTGTGACTTGCTGTGCACAGCAAGGTGGCAGAAGCTTTGTTGCCCCGAATTTGGATTTCTCCACGAGGAACAGGAGTGGTGCTGGTGCCAGGAGCTGGGTGACCCTTTTCCCAGCTTCCTTCACCTCTTGTGTCTCCTTTTCCCCTGCCAGGAGTTCAGCCTGATCGACAGGCGGGAGCTGGCTCCTCTGCACGAGCTGATTGAGAAGCTGGGCTCCAAGGACAGATAAACCCCCCCGGGAGGACCCTTCTGGCTGCTCCTTTTCTGCTTCTTCTTCAGCCACCTCCGTGCTTGGCTCCAGTGACCCCGGAGCTGCTGTGCAGCCCCCACTGGGCTCTCCTTGCCATGGGCTGGGCAGAGGTGGAGCAGGTGCTGTCCTGCACTGGCCATTCCAGGTGCTGCCCGGCCACTTTCTGCTCCCAGAGCTCCTCTCTGGGACTCTCCAGCCCGAGGGCACGCCCAGAGTGGCTCAGCTCCTTTTTGGAAGTGCTTTTTTTTTTGTTTGTTTGGTTGATTTGTTTGTTTTTTTTTTTTTTTTTGGATAAACAAGGTGCACTTTGGCCCAGAGCCTTAAGCTCCCCGTGCTGGCAGCAGTGGGGGGCGAGGAGGAGAAGTGCCTGGCCCTAGGGTGGGCTGTCCCTGTCCCTGGGTGGGAGGAGCAGCTCTGGGATGTCCCACGGGTCCCTCCTGTGTGGCAAAGGCAATAATAATAAAAGTTCCTTCCTGCTCTTCTTTCAGAAAACAAGGGGCTTCTCCTCTTCTTCCCCCCTCCCACGGGGCCCTGATTGAACACAGGAGGCTGGGTGGGATTTACATCCCGGGGGGCAGCCCTGGGCCCCCCCTGGAGCACTTTATTGGTGCTGGGAGCAGCCTCAGGGCTTGGGGGCCGAGGTGAAGATGCGCAGGCCGTGCATCTGCTTGATCTCCTCGCTCAGGGCCTGCAAGGCAAGCACAGCTCTCAGGGACAGCCCTGGGCAAAGCCCACGGGCCTGCAGCTGCTGGCATCAGATAAAAAGTGTGGCCCTTGTGGAGAGTCACATACACACACACAGAATTCCTGGTGCTTCTGCACAAAATGCAAATGGTTTGGGAGCCCTGCACGACACCCCAGCGCCGTTCTGCCTCCAGGGGCTGCTCAGACACTGCCCAGGCTCCCCAGGGAACGGGCACGGCCCCAGAGCTCCAGGGACATCTGACACTGCTCCCAGGGTGGGCGTTTGGGGGGTCTGTGCAGGGCCAGGAGCTGACTTGATGGGTTCCTCACACCCACTCCAGCTGCTCCTGTTCCCTCCCACCCATTCCAGCTGTTCCCTCTCTCCCATTCCCTCACACCCATTCCAGCTGTTCCCTCTCTCCCATTCCTTCACACCCATTCCAGCTGTGAGTGCCGCTCTGTCCCCACCCCCTGCCCCAGGGCAGCCCCCGCTCCCCCCTGACCTGGTTGACCATCTGGTGCTGCTGCACCGTGCGCTTCTCCCGGAACTCCTCGGACTCGATGTGGATTTCGTACATGGCGCCGCAGCCTCCTGAGAAATTAAAGCCAATTCAAGCCAATCAAGGCCAAAGCTTGAGCCGAGGTGAGGCACCCCTGTGCACTCACAG
>VWYO01022402.1:18616-31887 GCA_013400275.1 Rhadina sibilatrix | reverse complement strand
AAAAAAAAACCAAAAAACCTCCTCGCTCCAGGAATCCAAATGAGGCTGAAATTCCGGCGGTTTTCTAAATCCCTGAAGGATGCGGAGAAATGAGGAAAAACCCGGGCGGAGAGGGAAAAAGAGGGGGACGAGAACGAAGAGGAGGGAAAATGAAGGAGGGAACGCGGCTGCGAAAGGATCCCTGATTTCGGAAAAGCTTCACCCCGGACTCGCTCGTGGGGGCTGGGGGGGCTGAGGTATTTGCCTGGGTGNAGTCTGTGTGGTGCCATGGGGGTGCCCAAGTGCCCGAGCAGCACCGAGCTGTGCGCCGTGCCCGTGCAGGGTGGGCAACCACTGTATCCATGCTCTGTGCCCAACCACCGTGTCCATGCTCCATGAGCAGCCACCATGTCCATGCTCTGTGCCCAACCACCGTGTCCATGCTCCATGAGCAGCCACCATGTCCATGCTCTGTGCCCAACCACCGTGTCCATGCTCTACGACCAACCACAGTGTCCATGCTCCGTGTCTGAGCACTGTGTCCATGCTCTGTGTCCAACCACCTTGTCTATGCTCCATGCCCAACCACCATGTCCAGAGGCCGTGTCCAAGGCCCACGGCCAAGCACTGTGTCCACACACCCCAGCTCAGCACCATGTCCACACACCGTGGCTGACCACCAGCACACACGGTGGCCAAGTGCTGTGTCCATGCACTGTGCCTGAGCACCACCATTGAGCACCATGGTCAAGCACCATGTCCACAAAACCTGGTCAATCACACTGTGGCCAAGCACCACGGCCTTGGACCGTGACCAAGCCCCGTGGCAAAGCACCCATGTTCATGTGCCACATCTGAGCACTGTGTCCAGCCACCAGGCCCGAGCACCACATCCACAGTGCATGGCTGAGCACCGTGCCTGAGCACCATGTCCACTCACCATGTCCAAGCACCAAGTCTGAGCATCATGTCCAAGCACCATGTCCCAGCACCATGTCCAAGCACCATGTCCATGCACCATGTCCGAGCACCACGGTCAAGCACTGTCCACACGCCCTGGCCAAGCACGGTCTACACATCATGTTCACGCACCACAGCTGAGCACCATGTCCACACACCCTGGCTGAGCACCGTGTCTACACATCATGTCTGAGCACCACGTCCAAGCACCATGTCCACGGTGGCATGGCTGAGCACCGTGCCCAAGCACCATGTCCATGCACCATGTCCGAGCACCACGGTCAAGCACTGTCCACACGCCCTGGCCAAGCACGGTCTACACATCATGTTCACGCACCACAGCTGAGCACCATGTCCACAGTGCATGGCTGAGCACCATGCCCGAGCACCATGTCCATGCACTGCGTCCACGCACCGTGTCCGAGCACTGTGGTCAAGCACCATGTTCACACACTGTGCCCGGGCACCACAGCAGAGCACCGTGCCCGAGCACCATGTTCATGCACCAAGTCCAAGCACCAAACACAGCACCACGTCCACGCACCACATCCGAGCACCGTGTCCATGATGTGTGTCCAAGCACCACGTCCAAGCACCGCGGTCGAGCACCATGTCCGAGCACCATGTCCGAGCACCATGTCCGAGCACCATGTCCGAGCACCATGTCCGAGCACCATGTCCGAGCACCACGTCCATCACGTGTGGTCAAGCACTGGGACCAAGCACCATGTCTGAGCACCACATCCAAGCACCACATCCAGCACGAGTGGCCAAGCACCGGGACCGAGCACCATGTCCACGCACCGTGTCCGAGCACACTGCCGAGCGCCACGTCCGAGCACGTCCGTCCACAACGTGTGGCCGAGCACCGTGCCTGAGCACCATGTCCGAGCACCACACCCGCAAGGTGTGGCCGAGCACCGTTCCTGAGCAGCACGTCCAAGCGCTACGTCCATGACCTGCGGCCGAGCACCACGGCTGAGCACACCTCCATCACGTGTGGCCGAGCGTTGAGCCTGAGCACCGAGCCTGAGCACCGCGGCGATGACGAGTGACCGAGCGCCGCGTCCGAGCACCACACCCGAGCACCACGGCCGCCCTGCGCGGCCGAGCACCATGTCCGAGCACCTATGTCCACACATCATGTCCGAGCACCCTGTCCGAGCACTGTGGCCGAGCACCATGACCACACACCTGGCTGAGCACCCTGGCCGAGCACAATGACCACACACCTGGCCAAGCCCCGTGCCTGGACATCACCTCTGAGCACCTCATCCNCTGAGACCACACACCTGGCCGAGCACCCTGGCTGAGCACCCTGGCCGAGCACAATGACCACACACCCGGCCGAGCACCATGACCACACACCTGGCCAAGCCCCGTGCCTGGACATCACCTCAGAGCACCTCATCCATCCCAGGACCACACCCGCGCCCAGATCCGCAGGGAACGGCTCCACCACGACCCCAGCTGGCGGCACACCTTGGACGCGGCACCTCTTTCAGTTTGCATAAACCCAACCGGCTCCCGGCACGCCTCGAGCTGTCGCTCCGGAAAGGTAAACTTCCTTCTCAACGACATTGCTTAATTTTATTTTTCTTTTTTTTCTTTTTTTTTTTTAAGCTTGGTTCCTTAATTTGATATATACATTAGTAGCACCTCAGCGAGATGGAATCAGGCAGAAGCGTGATACAGTTTGTTAAAACACCATAGCACCGTTTGTATTACAAGATTTCATTTAATAAAAATATGCCTTATAGAGCCAACAAAGCGTATTCCAGTATTAAAAGGAAAAATCAGCAATTGAGGCACCTCAGGGATTCTGGTTTCCTTTTCCTTCCCGTGCCTCATCCCAAGAGCATCGAGATGGGGGGGACTCAAATTGCATCCCCCGTTTCCTGCCCGAGGCGAAGCATCGCGGCCAGAAAAACCAAAGCGGGACGAAGGAGCCGGTGGGGGCTCCCCGTGCCGAGCCCTCCCTCCCTGGGGTTTCTACCGCGGGTGTTGTTCTAGCACCATTGTGGCCACGACCTGCTGCAAAATCAGGTCCCCACAACCCACTCATTAAAAACATCCCTCCCCCCGAGCTCCGTGACCCCACCCCCGCGGCGTCGGATCGGGCGGGACGAGCGCGGCCGCCAGGACGGGTAAAGGGAAAAGATTTTGCTTGGAAACAGCCTCTCAGCAGCAAGGGGTAAAGAGCTGTGCATAGATTTCGTAGTTTGTGTAGAAGTCTGAAGCGTGCGAATTTGTAATGACTGAGAGTTGAGGTAGGTTAGACATTTATGTAGTGTAAAAAAGTGAGACTGCAGCAGTTCTCGCTCCCCGACCCGCGGCGCCGGCAGCTCCCCGCTCTCCCGGGCTGAACCCGCCGGAGCCAAAGCCACGCCAGACCGACCCCTCCCTGCACCGAAAAACCTCTGAGGAAGCAGGACTTAGACAGGTTACACGGACCATCGGCTTCTCCCAACGCTCCTTCTCCTCCCGACGCTCGCCCCGCCGGGCGGAGCTCCAAGGCACCCCCGGCACCCCGGGCGACGCCAACGAGGCCGGCACCCGAATCCGGCCCCGGCACGGCCGGGTCCCCGAACCACAGCGCTCCGAACCACAGCGACACGGCGGGTCCCCGGCATCGCCCGCGGGCATCCCGAAAATCTGACTTGCCCTCGACTCTTACAATCCTGATATGCTATTGGGTATTTATAAGAAAAGCGGGAATAGCTCGTTGAGTTTCCTTGTCAAATATACGTGACTTTACAGATTATGGTTAAAAAAACGAACCAAAAAAAAAAAATTAATTAATGATGAAGGACGGACAAAGCATGTTAAATATTCTGCCAGTATTTACAGTTCTCCCACGATAATCTTGTTTAAAACATACTGCTTCAATTTGGGGGGGAGTGGAGGGAGGAGAGGAAAGAGGGGAGTTGTTTGCTTTTTAAGTTTCGCTTTCATTTTTTTTTTTTTTTTTTAAATCTAGGTGAAAGTGCTTTTAAAAAAATTTCTTTCCCTATTTACAGGTTTAAAATCAGACCATGTAAATGTTCAGGCTGTTTTACCGAGATCCTGCTGATCCGTGCCCGTGCGTGAGGGAAGGAGGGGGACAGTAAACACGAGGTGATCCCGCACGGTGACGGCGTCGGCGCTGCCTCGCTGGCTCTCCAAAAGGCACCTCAAAGTGCAAAAGCAACGACCCCACCCGGGGGACGCTGGCCCCCGGCTCTGGCCACGCCGTGCTCCCGGTGAGCCGCGGGGCAGCTCGGCCGCGCTCCGTCCGTCCCGGCGCGGCTCCGGTGCCGGGTGGGAAGTCTCAACTGAGAGGGTTCGAAAAGCACCACGCAGTTGTTGTCGTTGCTGGGTTATTGGTTGGGTTGGGGTTTTGTTTTTGTTTGTTTTTTTGTTGGTTTGTGTGTTTTTTGTGGGAAGAACGGCGATCCGTAGGAAGGAGGGATGGCACCCGGGGAGAGAAAGAGCACCGAGCCCTGGCGGCACTGGCCGCAGCTCGCCGGCACCGGCGGGGAAGGCAGACCCGGCGGGGTTTTGGCCGGCCAAGTCTTGGGGATTCGCTCTTCCCAGAGCCGATTGCACGGAGAAAGTCCCCCAGAGACGGAAAGCACCAGACTTTAGCAACAGTGATGTACAGAGAGCAACACTTGCTATTCACAGTTTGGGGTTGGTTTGTGTGTGTGGTTTTTTTTTTCCTGTTTTTTGTGTGTGTATATATATATATTTCTTCTTCTTCTGTTTTTGTCCCGTCGGCTCCTATGGAGATGCCGCCGCTGCCGCCCGCCCTGGGGCCGTGGGCAAAGGAGCCCCAAGTCTGAGCCCGAGTGCAGCCCCCCGGCAGCGGCGTTCCCCAGCCCGGACGTGTCCTGAGGTCTCCGGCGCCAGGAGAGGCACCGGCTTACTCCGTGGCGGCAGAACCGATCCCGCCGGAGGCGAGGAGCCGAGCAGAGACGCGCCGTCCCGGGACAGCCCGCTCGCTGGCGGGCTCCCGTTGCTGTGAGAAAGGACTCCTCGAGCTGCAAAATTGGTATTTTTAGGTCCTTGGAATAAAAATTGGATGTTCAGTGTGTCTGGCTGACAGTAAAGCACACGGTTCCCACCAGCGCCCACGCAGCGGAGCTGGAGGGAGTCACCTCTTGCCTTTAAGCTGGTTTGGTGTTCAGGTTGGTTTGGATTCATGATTAGGGTGGTTATTTTTATGTTGGCTTCTCTTTCGAAGATCGGCTTCGTCGTTGTCATCGGAGTAAAAAATAAAATAAAGTCAAATCCAACAAATAGGCCATTTTAAGTGGAATTAAAAACCTCTCCTTGCGAAAGGACGCTAGGAAATTCAGCCGAGGCTAGATTAAAAAACATGGAGATATAAATATGAGATTACCTAAAATCATCAAACAGCATCATTCCTCTTGGGTTTTTTAACCAAGTTTTGCTTGGTTTGCCAACTCCTCGCCGGGCGCAGCTCTCCGATGGCGTGAGCCCGCGCCGGCTCCGCTGCTCCCGAGCGTGCACGTTGGGTTCGTTTCCTATGGGTTGGATTTTTTTTTTTTTTTTTTTTTTTTTTTTTTTGTTTTTTTGTTTGTTTTTTTTTTTTTTTTTTTTTTTTTTTTTTGTGGTCGTGTTTCGCTTCGGTTTTGTCTATTTACTTTTGTTTTCTTCTCCCCCACACCCGAGGAGAAAGCACCACGAAGCAGCGCCGGGCTCCGGCGCCGCCGAGGGTTGAGGTAAGATGGGGCCATGGCGGTCGCCTCCGTCTCAGATCCAGCGGCTGTAGGGGCCCGTCACCTTGGTGTAGGCGTAGGAGGACACAGTGATGGCAGAGTTGGTGGGGATGGCCACCGCCTGCCGCGTGGGGACCGAGTCCCTCCTCTCCTTGCTGGGCGTCTCGTTCGCCAACGCGCCGCCCCACTTGCGCTTCTTGGCAAAGGCTTTGGCGTCCGGCGGCAGCCCCAGACGCGCCGCCTCCTCCTGCCGGGCCCGAGCCCTCTCCGCCAGCTGCTTCACCTTGGCCTCCCACAGCGCCAGGCCATGGTTGGGCTGGTTCAAGTTCTTGTGTTGGTAGAAGACGAGGGAGATGCGGGTGGGGTGGCAGCGGTTGGGTTTCTTCAGTGGGGTGGTGGCGTGGAGCTCGCGGCGGGCGCACTCGATGAGGATGGAGCCGTGGGCGGGCGCCACGGCCACGCCGCCAATGTTCTCATCCAGGAAGTTGTGCTCGCTGTCTGACCACTCCTCTTCCTCTTCCTCCTCCTCTTCCTCCTCCTCTTCCTCTTCCTCCTTCACCGCCTTCTCCGGCAGATCCTCCTCCAGGCCAAAGGGGTCCCACGGCTTCTCCCGGCGGGGTCCTGCCACCCCCTTCTCACCCACCGCTGCCTCCCATGGCTTCTCCGGCAGCCCTGGGCTGGGTGCCGGTGTCCTCCGCTCCTCCACCTTCACGGAGCCCCACGAATCCTCAGGGAAGCTGGGGAGCCCTGGCAGAGGCGAGCTGAACCCCAGTGACCCCAGCAGGCTCGGGCTGCCCGTGCCAGCCAGCGCCGTCTCCCCCAGCTTGCAGGGGCTCCACGGTTTCGGCAGCAAGCCCGAGCCGTGTGCCGCCGCCGTTGGCTCTCCCGCCAGGACGTTGGACCACTGCTTCTCCGGCGGCGGCAAGTGCACGGCGGCGTCGAAGGCGCTCAGCTTCTCCCGCCCGCCCGAGCCCGGCGCCAGCGCACTCCACGAGCCTTCGGCCATGGTAGTCCTCTCAGGGGAAGCCGTGCCCTGGGGCGCCTTGAAGGGGCTCCACCGCTGCTCCGGTGCCGTGCCGTGCGCAGGGACGGCCGGCAGCGTTAATCCAGTGCCGGGCACGGCTGCAGCGCTGGGAAGGGGCTCGATGGCAGGCGGGGGGTCTGGAGGCTCCTGCTTGATGTGCCGGCTGTCGAAACAGTTCTGTGCAAACGACGGCGCCTCCTCCGAGCCCGAGCTAGTCCTGTGCGCCCCGGCCGTTGCTGCCGCTGCTTTCTGCTGGCTGGCGTAGCGGTTGGCTCGCTCGTAGGTGCGCTGGTGATGGTTTTTGCTCCGCACGCTGTGCGGGACGGGCTCGGGGAAATTGGTGTTCCCGTAGGTGTGGTTGAGGTTCTCCTGCAGCGCTGAGATGTCGGGCTTCTTCTCGTAGCCATTGCTCACCCAGCTGCTCCCGCTCCTCTCGGGCGCCCCGTAATTGAGAAACTGCGAGGGGAACACGTGGTTGCTGGAGAAGCCGTAATACCCGAAGGAGGGAAGTGCGAACTTGGAGTGAAACCCGTTCACGGAAGGCAGATTGGGCTGTGCATAGTAGGAATGGTAAGAGTAAACACTGTTCATGCTGTAGGGGTCGGAGGGCCGGCAGCTGCCCAGCACCGAGTAGCTCTCCACCACCGCGTTGCCGTTGTACTTGAAGGCGTTGTAATGGCTCTGGGGTTCCACCTTGATGGAAGGTTTCAGTGGCTGCGGGGGTATCCCGCCTTTCAATGCCATACCTGTGGGACAGCACACACAGCCCCCATGATCTGCCGGCCGAGGAAACCACCAGAAGGGAGCCAGGACCCCAAAACAGTTGGCCAGACTCAGAAATCCCACAGTGATGGGCTGTCCAGCCAACTGCAGGGGTTGGCATCACTTGCCACCACCTGGCGCACCAGCATCGATTCACACCTTTGGGAAAACCCAAGTGGCACAGGGATGCCATCCAGCAACACAACAGCAGCCCAAGAAAGTCCCCAACCACATCCCCATCCCCTCACGCGCTTTCTGGGCGGCTCGGGGCAGCAGGACCTCCTCACCTCTGCCCCCGTTACCTGCATTTGGCTGGAGCGTGGGGAGCTCGAGCGCTTCCTGCTTGATCTTCTCTGGCGTCATCAGCTTCTCTTTCTGCAGCTTCTTCCTCTCAGCAGCAGCTCTCCTGGCTTCCAGCTGCCGCTGTCGGCAGGACTTGGCAGGCTCGGGCAGCTTGCGGACCTCGCGGGGGAAGGACGTGAGCACCTGGATGGCCCCGCTGCCCACCTTGGCGTTTTGGTTCTCCTCGCTGCCAAACTCATCCGTGCTGGACATCTTGTAGAGGGGGAGGACGTGTAGCTGCTCATCTTCAGGAATTTTCCCCACCACACGATTGTCTTCCTTCGTCAGCGTGCAGACCTGGCCAGAGCAGGTGCTGTTAGTGGGATGCTGATGGATGTGGCCTGAGCTGGACAAGCCAAACCTCCCACTTCTTCCCCACACTGACATGAAGCCACACCAGCCTGGCATCCCCCCAGCCTGCTCTGATCCTCAGCCGGTATTTAGAAACCTCCCATTAGGTTTGGGTTGGACAGAAGTAGATGCTTGGTCCCTGTTAGACCTGAGCAACTCATATGAGTTGTGCCCACACCAAAGACCTGGAGTCATGAGAGTGGGACAACTGGGATTGGAACCCCTCTAACAGGAGCAGCCCAAATTAGGGGGGAGCACCTCAAAAAGCCCTGCCCAGCGCCTGCTTACCACGGTGCAGCCGTTGTAGAGGTTATGCTGGTCCTTGTGGGCGTGAGCACAGAAGTCCATGCACGCTGTCACCCCCGAGAACGGCCTCCCCTCCTTCAAGCCCAGCCGGCAGTCAATCGCTACATCCTCATTGGTGACCTGTGGAAAGAGGGATTTGGTTACCCAAAATCCCCCAGCACCACCACCCTGCACCCGTGCCAGGTGCGTGGCTGCCGTTGCCAAGGGATGGGATGGCCAGGACCTGGTTTTGGTAGGCTTGCGGTGCCAGCCTCTTGTAAAGCGGAGCAACCTCGGTGGCCAAGTCCTGAAAGCTTCTCCGGAGCAGCTCTTCCTGCAGTAGGGAAAAGAGGAGGATGTTACCCAGGGGTTTCAACAGCAGGGATGGAACTGGGGACAGAGGCCACAGGCACCACAGACCACCCAACCCTTTCCACAATATCCAGCATGGCACAAAGCACGTGGCTTAAATTCCTCATGAGGATTTGGCTGTTCAACCTCCAGCCTCACTGTCTGTTGTGATTTCATTTGCTCAACCAAAAAGCCCTCTGGCTCTTCTAGGGGATTTCTACAGAGGCCCCATTCGTGCCAACTTTGGCTCATCTCTCTAGTCCATAAAAAAACCCCACAAAGAATCACATTTTCAAAGTCCTGAAAGAAAAGGAGCTCCAAACCACCCTGTTCCACCCTCATCACCCACCTCTTTGGGATTGTCTCCCACCAGCCTGAACTTGCGGGGAGTTTTGCTGCGGGCATATTTGCAGCCGTTGAAGTACATGCTCCAGGAGCAGCCGAAGGAGAAGGAAGCACCGCAGGTGTTGGGGTCCTTGCCCTGGCACGCGCAGGTCCGGCTGTGGGGGGGACATGGCAGAGAAGCATCAGCCGCCAGTGCTGCGTGGTGACCACAGCTCTGGGAACGGAGGGAGCCCCACATCCCATTCCTGTGTCCCATTCCCATATCCCATTCCTGCATCCCATTCCTGCATCCTGTTCCCACATCCCGTTCCCACCCCGTCTCCCCAGCCCAGGGTGTTGGTGTTGGTGGGACTCACTCGTCGTTGAGGCCGCAGCGGCGGCTGGTGGGGTTGCCGTACTTGGTGAGGGTGTCAGTGAGCTCCTGGTACAGCGTGTCCCCCAGCGTGCGGGGGATGCCCTCCCAGGCCAGGATGAGGATGATGATGACGGCGTTCTGGCAGTGGTGGCCAGCCCGGTGTCGCACCAGGCACAGCAGTTTCTCCTCTTGGTTGTGTCTGCGGATCACCTGGGAAACACGGGGGCCAAGTCAGACCGCTCCAATAAACACCTCCAGGGTGGGGAGAATCCCACAGGTGGGTCCTGGATGTCCTGGCTGCCATGTGGGGGGCAGAGCTGTGCATGTTCCCATAGCTGCATTCACCCCGTGGGCTTTGGGAGCCTGGGGGCAGCTGCTGGCACTGGACACACCATTCCACAGGTGCCGAGGGTGGGAAGCCCCAAGGAGTTTCCCTGGGGGTGGACGCAGCTGTCACTTCCTCCTTGCCACAAACCGAGCATCCCTCCCCTGCCCACTGTGGCCACACCAGCAGGGCAGCTCTGGGTCCCCAGGCATGGAGGGCAGAAGCTCAGGGAGGCTGCAAGGGGGACAAGAGGCACTCACCCACTTGGCGATGGGGCAGCCGCGGGAGCTCTTGCCCTCCTTGCCCGTGTAGATGACCTTCTCGATGCGGATGGCCTTGCCCTTCTCACCGTACCTGCCGAGGGACAGCCATCAGCCCCCACAGGCATGAGAGCCCCACTGGCCTCCAAGGGCCCCTCAGGAGCCCCCAGTCACCCTCACCAGACACCACTCACTCTCTCAAGCCCCCACTCACTCTCTCAAGTCCCTGTTCCCTTGACAGGACCCCAGTCACGCTCTCAAGCTGCTAGGAGCCCATTCACCCTGACAGGACCCCACTCACTCTCTGCAGTCCCCACTCCCCTGACAGGACCCCAGCCCCTCCTGCCCTCACAGCCCCCGTGCTGGGCCCCATGGTGAGGGGCTCTTACCGTTCCTCCATGAGCTCCCTGATGGAGGCCACGGTGGGCCCCGAGCCCAGGTGGGTGTAATACGGCCCCTCATCCTTCTCCACGATTTGCTCTGTGGAGATAGGAGAAGAGAACAGAGATTTTGGGGTTTGCATCTTTGCTGGCTGCCCCAAAAGATTCCAAACCCCTGAATTCCCTCAAACCAAGCACTTCTGCACTAAAAACCAAGGGTTTGTCAAACAGCAGCTCCTCATTCCCTGCTCTGGAAAGTTCTGCCAGCACTGAAATGCTGCTGGGGAATGGACCTTCACCCATTGACACCCACCCCTTTTTGGGACCCAAAAACCCTCCTGAGCAGCCACAGCCCTTCCAAGCACCCTGGCAGTGATCACTGCTCCATCCAGGGAATCTGCTCTGGCCACTCGAGCTCTGCTAAGTGGGAGATTCAGATTCCAAACCCCTCTCTCATCCTGGACTCACTGCTCGCCACCAGCTCCCACCCAGGGCTCCTGTCCAGAACCTCTCACAGGCACCAGCCCAGCTGGATGCTGCCAAAGCCATCATGGGATGATCTGGGGGCAGGAAAATACTGCTGCCTGCTTCAGGCTTTCCCAGAGGATTTGGGGATACTCACGGGATGCCCTGAGCTGGCTGAGCCCATGAGGGGACTACAGGAGAAGGATTTGGGCTACAGGAGAAGGATTTGGGCTACAGGAGAAGGATATGGGCAATGGGAGAAAGATGCTGGGGCTGCAGGAGGATTCTGGGACTGCAAGAAGAGATCTTGGGGCTTCAGGAGAAGGACACAGGGGCTGCAGGAGAAGGGCACTGAGATACGGCCCTACAACCAACACCCTCCTCACACAACAAACCCCTGGGGGCTTTCAGGGCAAGAAGGAGCCAGTGTGGGAAGCGATGGATGCCTCAAGCAGCCCCAGGGTGTGGGGTAGATCCTCAGCACAAGGGGGATGTTCCAACGCCACCGAGTGGGATTCATACGGCACAACGGTCAGGGCTGATCTGCCTTTGCATCCCTCTGCTCTCACTGCCCTGATTTTCATTCCTGTCATGTCCAGCTGGCCGGGAGCCAGGCTGAGGAGAAAGCCGGGCTCAGCTGGGCTGCAGCTGTCCAGACAGGGATCAATAGGGGACGCGTGGAAAAGGCTCATTTTATTACAGCCTCCAACAGCACCCACACCCAATAAAGCACCAAGCCTGGCTCCTGCTGCATTTCTTTCTCCCACAGCTTTTCCTTGAGAAAACAGAGAAGTGGAAGGGGAGGGGGGAATCCCCCCTCTCCCAGCCCCTAAACAAATCTTTTCCTGGCAAACTCCGAGGCTGGGTTTGAGTGGCCTCAGAAAAGCTTTCCCTCCTCTCTATGGAGTTTGGGCTCATTCCTGCTGCCATTTACAAGCAAATAAATAAATAATCATAAGCCCCACTAATAAAGTGCAGCTTGTGCTTAGCCCAGGGTCTCCTCTCCCAGCAGTAGGGGGGTCATTTTTCCAGCTGGATGCTCCAAATCCTCACCCTGCTGCTCTCAGAGGAGCGCACGAGTCCAGTCTAAATACTGGGGAGGGAATATGCAGCTCCCCACACCAGGATGGAGGTGGACTGAAAGGACTGGGTAGGAATTCTCCAGCACTCGCTGCAAAGTCTAAAAAATACCAATCCACACCAAAAAAACCCACAAATCCAAGCATTTGGTGATTTTTCAATGCATCCCAGTGGGATTGGCCAGCGAACAAGGCAGCAGCCCAGCAGCAACTATTTCTCCAGTGATAAGCACAAGCATCAAGCCAAAGTTTAGGTTACTCAAAGCAACCTGAACCAGCTAATTTGGCTGAAAATACCAGGAATAACCAGGTGAGAAGAGGTTTAGGTGGGTTTTGGCACTGGGGCCACCATGGATTTGTGGGATTCAGCTGGTTAAGGTCAAATAAAAGGAAAACCCAACAGTTCTTTGGCTGCTCATCCAACCCCCTCTGCCCCCAGCACAGCCAGTGGCACCAGTGCCACCCCCGTGGTGACGCACTTGGGATTTCCATCCAACTGTAAAAATAAGAGAGGAGAAGAGAAACCAAAAGGGAGCTTCACAGCACTGGGGTTTCACCATGTGAGTGCCTTTACCTCCCCAGAAATCAGGGCTCTGCCGGCCCCATGGCTTCGCTCCATGATCTACCCAGGTCAATCCCACCCTGCAAAGCCACCTCCTCACTCTGATACCCTCCTCACCATCCCTTGCTCACCAACACAGTCACAGGTGGGGAATTCTGCCTGTGCCCTCTTGGCCGGGGTGTCCAGGAGGCTTTTGGTCGGCGTGTCCAGGTATTTCAGCGGAGACTCCAAAAAGCCGCTCAGGGTCGGCGTCAGCGGCACCTCGTCCTTGGTGGGTGTTCTGTCGACATCGTCCACATCTGGGTTTTGGCTTTCCTCAGAGTAAAAACACGTGGTGGACACCACGGTGATAGCACCAGAAGACTCGATTTTGATCTGTTTGGGGGAGCGGGCAGTGAAGGGTGGCTCTGACAGCAGCCCCTTCCCTGGAGAGATGCTTTTGGGCCCGGCTTGGGGAGCGCTGCTCGGGGCCGGGGCGGCGGCGGTGGCGGCGGTGGGGGACCCTTGCGGGGCTGGTGCTGGCCCCCCCGGCAGCTCGGCAGCCCCAGGGGCGAGAGGGGCAGGCGTCTCGGGGGGCGGCAGGCTGAAATTCTCCCCAAATTCGGCTTCAAATTGTCGGATGAGCTCTTCCAACTTGTCATCCACCATGATGGGAGCTGAGGTGGCTGGCGGGGGCGCAGCCGGTGCTTCCTCTGAGCCGGTCGCGCCCGCCGGCGGCAAGC